>AWWV01006958.1:0-36176 GCA_001974805.1 Corchorus capsularis
GACATCGATAGGGCCATCCGGACAAGACCGGCCTTTTGATCCTTTAGCCATTCCGCAAGGTCCAATGACTAGGGCACGGGCTAAAAGGTTCAAGGAAGCTTTATTGGGCTTTGTAAGATCTCATCTTGGAGGTTTAGAGTCCATTGAAGAACATTTGGAAGGCATTGAAGTCGACATCACCAAGAATATTCCCATCGATTCCAAGGTGTTTACTTTACTTGAAATCGATGAGCATTAGGCTTTGGTATTGTGTAATTCGGCCTCATGGGCCTTTATTCTATCTTAGATTAATTATTTATTTAGTTTAGAAGACATTGGGTTGGGCCTTGTTTGACTAAGTCCAATCCTTGCTTAATTAAAGTTATGTATTTACTTTTCCTAGTAGGACAAGGAATAGGATATTTCCTTGTTCCTTCCTTTATGTTTTCCTTTTAGTTTTAGGAGAAGGGTTATGCGTCCCCTACTAGTATATAAAGGGACCATCCCCTCTTGTAAACAAAAGAAGTTGAGTTGATTAATAAAGTTGAGGATTATTTTCCCAAATTGATTATCTTAGCTTCATTGTTCTAGTTTGAGCAAACTTAGGGTTCTTCATCTTGTAGAGTCCTAGCAAGCAATTAGGTTGAGATAACTTAGTTGTTTGTGAATCTTGTGATCTTGAGAATTCAATTGCAGGTCTAATTGAGTGCTTAAGGCCGACGAAAGAGGAGGGATAGCTTTGTGAAGATCATCGACATACAAGTCTAGGAGTTGAAGAAGTTCAAGTCGACTTTAGTGGATATTCAAAGGGGATTTTGAATCTAATACAACTAGATTCGTATCATTTCTTCCCAAAAAGCTTGTCGATTTTCCTGTATAGGGTTCAAAACTGCTTCTTTGAGGTGTGCAGGGTCGGTCTAGGCTTTAGGTTCTAGTTTTCAAAAAAAAAGAAGGCTGCTTTTGTTCTTTTGGGTCGATCGGAAGAGGGAGAAGGAGTCTGTGACAGAGAGGAACTAAGGTTGAGGCGGCTGAACAAAGGAAGAAGATAGTACGGCTTGAGCCTTTAAAAGGGTAAACTTTCTAACTCCCTTCAATTTAGTTCCTTTTTTTTAGTCGATTGAGTTCATAATGTTGCTAGTTAATTCACTTAAGGCTTAAATATTATTGTGGGAGTGCTTAAATAAGTCCTCTTACGCGTGGTCTGATTCATTTAAATCCCTCTGGTTATATGCTTGATTCAATTTGACCCTCTGCAAAATAGTTTTACAATAAAAATCAAATTTTTAGTTAAAAGTTAGGTTCTTTATGAATATAAGATGATGAAAATGGGATATTTGGCCAAAAGATTTATCCTTTAAGGAAAAGATTGGTTTTTTTTTTCAAATAATTTGTGAATAAAGATGAAACCTTGGAATAAAAAGTGAGATTTCAAGCAAATTGGTAAATAAAAGATTGAAGCTTTAAGTAACTTAAGTAAAAATGTCACCTTTGAATAAAAGTTTGGACTTTTAGGCAATTAGTAAATAAATTGATTAGCTTTTTGAAGAATAAATGTTTGGAAGATGTTACATAAGTGATTTACAAAGCTAGATTAAGTTAAGATGAGATTAAATTAAATTTAGACTCAAGTATATGTTAATCAAGTTTAAACCTTTCTTAAGGGGTTGAAAGGAAAGGCATTTGGGGCAATGTTTGGGCCTCTTTACTTTGTATTTGGGCCTTGAATTTGCTGTTGGGTCTTCAAATAGTTTAGATGGGTTTAGCCAATTTTTTGTGATGGATGTAATTAATGTGCTTATTTATTTGGTCTTTGTTCTGTTACTTTTTGGGCCTTCATACTTGTTTATGTGAAGCCCATTCCATGTGTAATTGAGTTATATTGACATGTTTGGATTTCCATTAGATTTGGGCTTTGAACTTGGACAATATTTGGGTTTAGAAGTCTAACTATCTCAATCCAACACGGGCTTAATTAAAATTAGGGCTTGGAATTTAGGAATAGCTACGTGCACATCCATATTTAAATTTCTTGATTATATTGTTGACATGATCATAAAACTAAGATTAAATTGACTCCCGTGAAGGGAAAGGAGGGCGACTCATTCATGCGTGTCTGAGTTTACTCGACTTCTCCCGGAGGCTTGGAAATTTCCGGAGGTCGTTTACCATTTATGGGAGGCGGCCGAAGGTGTTCCTCGTATAATTAAAGGGTAATTAACCGACAAGTTGGAACTCCATGCATCATATGCATTCAAGAGTCTAGTATATTAATAGATTAAGAGTTAAAGCCGAAAGGTCAAAAAAGGAAAGAAAAAAGGTGTCAGTTCATAAAATACAAAGGTATCAGTGATATAACTTAATAAGTTAGTAATAAATAAGCTAAGAGTAAAAGATGATTAGTAAAAAGTAAGAAGATAATCTGTAAGAGTAAAAGATGATTAGTAAAAAGTAAAAGATAATCAGTAAGAGTAAAAGATGATCAGTAAAAGTGGAGTGGTAATTATTAAAGTCAAATGGTAATTAGAAAGGGGTAAAATGGTAATTAGAAAAAGAGTCATATGATAATCAGTAGAAAAGTAGAATGGTAACCAGTAAAATTAGAACAATAATCAGTAAAAAGTGAAAGGATAATTGGTAAAGGGCAAAATAGTAATTAGTAGGGATCAAAGTGGTAATCGATAATAGAGAGTAAGAAAAGAACAATCAGTAAAAAGAGTAAGAAAAGAGTAAAAATGGCACCTAATGAAAATGATTAAGAAATTCGGCCTAAAAATAAAAAAGGGTAATCAGCAATCAAAAGGTAATCAGTAGAAAAAGGGGAATCAACAGATTCAAGTTCAAAAAGTAGAATGGTGATTAGTAATAGTCAGTTTAAAGAGTAAAAAATGATCAGTAAAAAGAAGAATGGTAATCATAATCAAAATGGTAATCAGTAAAAGGTAAAATGATAAAGAGTCAAAAGTAATCAATAAAAAGTAAAATAGTAAAATAGTAAAGGATAACTATCAAAGAGTAAAATGGTGAAGGGTAAAGAGTAATCAGTAAAAAAATGGTAATGAGTAAATAGTAACCAGTAAAAGTAAAAGAGTAATCAGTAAAAAGTAAAGTGGTGATCAGTAAGAAAGAAAAAGGAAGAAAAAGAAAGTAAAAGATAATCAGTAAAGGGTAAAATGGTAATCAGTAAAATGGTAATCAGTAAAGGGTAAAACAGAAATCAGTAATAGTAATGGTCTTCAGTAGAAAGTAAAAAGGTAATCAGTTAAAGATAAAATTGTCTTCAGTAAGGGTAAAAGAGTAATTAGTAAAGAATAAGGAATAATCAGCAAGGAGTAATTAGTAAAAAGTAAAAATGGTAAAAACAAAAGAGTAATTGGTACAAAAGAGTAAAAATGGTAACCAATAAGAAGAATTAAAAAGGGGGGCGGTACCTAGTAAAAGATGAGGGTAGAAATTGGTAATAAAAAAAAAGTAGTGATTTAGTTAAAAGATAGAAAATGGCAATTAATAAAAGAGTTTAATGGCATGAAAATTTAAGCATAAAGACAACCAATGATAGAAACCCATAGTTAAGTCTAGACTAGTCAGTGCCGTCTTTGGACGGGTGTTGTGGGGGTGCTAATCCTTCCCCACGCGTACCCGACTCCCAAACCTTTAGGACTCTGGTTAGAAGACCGTTTATTAGGTTTAAATGATACCTTCGCCAAGTTTAGGTTAGCATTAGACTTAATAATCTGATAGGTGGCTAATCACACCTAGGTTAAAAAAGATTAGTGGCGACTTTTTAGTTTTTAAGTCGTTAAACGGTAGGGTTCGGACCCCAAACCCGCACGTTGCGACAGTTTGGCGACTCCGCTGGGGACTGGTTAGAGAGTCAAACTGAATGCTAGTTTAGGGTTGATTACGGTTTCTAGATTTGGTTGTTTGCTTACATTTTCTTGTTCATTCATGCTTGTTTATTCTTGCCTATCTTTATGCTTTTTATACTTATATGCTTTCATATTTTTGTATATATTCTGCCTAACTTATCATGCATTGTTTCTCTTCTTGGGGGTAGTTTAGTAATTTGGGTTAGGAATTGTTGGTAAAGGTTTGTATGTTCCTTAACACATGCACTAAATAACTTGCATTTTCATTCTGCATGAGCTTATACCGGAGCTCTATCCCTTTAGGAGGAAGTAAAGTAGCTAACCTTCGTGTGACAATCGTCTCCGTGCGGGTTTTGCCAAATACTTCCACTTAGTCTGGACCTTACTAGCCTAGAGTAGGCGACAGTAAGGGCGGACTGGGAACCTCTAGATCCAGTGAGAAACCTCACCCAGCATATAGGTACCTTGAGAGATATCCAGCCTAAGTAAAGCCAATCCCGTGAGGACAAACCTTAGTACACAAAAGGAACGTCTCTTACCTTTATCAACGGTTTTCCTTTATAAACGGGCCGTAGAATAAGGTGATTACATCACCTTCCGTAATCAGACTACCTGCCCTATTAAGCCGAGCGGCTTAAACTTTTTGAAAAAATATATGAAAATGTGTTTCATAAACATGTAAGGGCAAATGCTTTTAAATCATTAGTCTTATATGGCGTTTTATCTTATTCATTGGAATCTAACTATTTCTTTTGTTTTCTTCCCTTCTTTTCTCCTCCTTTCTCTTTCCTTTTGCATTTTCGCATCATCTGTAGGTCATTCATCACAGTAATAGATAGATAAGAAATGGAGGACGACGAGTGTTTGCCACCAGAGGGTCGAGTTAGCCATTCGCGTTGGGTTGAGAAGTATCACCAAGAGGAGAGAGCACGGAATGGGGATAACCTATCAGAGGGATTTCAGTCTGAGTTACCGGAACAAGTAAATCTGAATCTACAACAGAATGATCTTCTCCCACTAAGAGAATTGTGGAAGTTGGTCGGGAAAGATGGTGAGTCATACATTACAAGGAAGTATGGTGACTTAAGGCCCCTCCTGTATATTGCCGTAGATGAAGGGGCAATCCGGGGAATAGTCCAATACTGGGATAGGTCTTACAGATGCTTCACCTTCAACGAGGTAGACATGGTACCCATTTTAGAGGAGTATGCCTAGTTGCTAAAGTTGTCAGATTTGGATGAAGACACTAGGGTTTTCATGAAGGAAAATAAATCCTCTACTAAGACTAAGCTGACTCATCTCATGCGATTTAAAGATTCCCAGTACAGGTGTTATCTAAGGGAGAAAGGACTTTCCTATGGGTTTGATACGGATTCCTTGATGGATTTTGTAAGGAAGCATCCTGGAGAAGAAAGAGGAAGGGATATATTGGCGCTCTTGATAAACGCGCTAGTTCTATTCCCAAAAGCGGTAGGCCTGGTGGAGGAGAATGTAGTTTATTTGATTGACTGTGTCAAGAAGTGATATAACCCAGTGCCTACAATTTTAGCAGAAACCATTAGGTCACTGAATCACTGCCGGAAGAAAGGGCATGGAAGGTTCCACGGATGTGCACAACTCCTAACCGTTTGGTTCTCAAGTCACATTCAACGCCTGGACATACAGAGTGAGTGTATGCTATGGAGAGGAAATAACCCGCTTTGGTTTTATTTGGGTAGAGAGGATCTGGTTAGGAAGTCCAAAGTAGAATGGGTCAACTACCTCCGGACATTCACATCGGAACAAGTGGAGTGGGTAGCGCCTTGGTTCAAAAGGAGGAATATGATATACCGGTGTGGTAATCGCCCGTGGGTGCCTTTGTTCGGATTATGGGGAGTGGTGAGCTATGCGCCAGTTCTAGTGCTGAGATAGTATGGGACAGAACAATTCGTGCCTGGGACTTATGGCCTGAACGAGACAAACTTTTACTATGGAGATCCAAATTCAAGGGAAAAATGTGAGGAATTGTGGAAAATAATGAGAGAACTGCGAACTATACAGAGGTTTCGCCAACCTAAAATGCAACACCAGAATACTTAGAGTGGCATCGCCAACGGGTGAAGGACATCCGTATACCACCCCCCACCAACCTCGATGCTAGACTGGGAAAAGACATGGATGTTATATTGGAAACTTTAAAAGTCAGATTGCAAAGAGCAGAGGATGGTAGTGAGGCACGACGTCTAGAGGAAGAATGCCAAAGACTCCAGTTGGAAAAAGAAAAAGCTGAAGAGAGAAGGAGGAGATGGAGGCTAAGTGCCAGGAAGCAATGGATAAAGCTGATTATGTGAGGAGGCAGAAAGAAAAGATGGTGGCCAAGAATCAAAAACTCCAAGGAGATCTTAAAGAAGGGCAGAAAGATTATGTTAAGCTGGCAAAGAGGAATCTCGCCAACAAAGACACGTCACAGTTCTTCAAGGGCAGGTTAGAAACAATCAAGGCAGAAAAGGACAGAGAAGTTGATAGGCGAGTACAGGTGCTGAACCGCAATCTGAAGAGGCTTAGGGAAGAGAATGAAAGATTTCAAAATGCTTGGGAAGCAGAAAAAGTTAGAGTTGGGGTTGCAGAGACTTCGAAGGCTGCTTTAGAGACAAATCTCGCATTTCTGCGAAGGGCCGCTCAAATCAGCAAAGCGGAATATGAGGAGATAGCAAAGAACCTCAAGAGTTTGGAAGAGTAGCATTGGAAGGTCAATGCAGAACGCAACAAGCTGCAACATCAGAAAGATTCCCAAAGCAGGGCTTATGAAGAAAGATGTGAGCAAATTCGTTCCTTGTTGGGAAGCATCAAGACAGGATTGCTCCAGGTGGAAGATTTAAGGGACCGAGCTAGGAACGTTAGGCCAAGCATAACTCCGTATGAAAGTTGTTTGCAACCCCTGGCGGAATATCTAGACAACACAGTTAAGGAATGCAATGATGTTCTCTACTATTTCAGGATATTTGTGGGAAAGTAGTTATGTAATAAAGTAGTTGGTGGTATTTTCAGACAATGTGTTTAATTATGGATGTTATTATTCGGTTTCATTCAGTAGTTGGTGGTATTTTCAGACAATGTGTTTAATCATGTTATTCGGAGTTTATGGTATTATTCAACAGTGGATGGTATTTTCAGACTATGTGTTTAATTATGTTATTATTCAGTACTTGTATTCGGAGTTTATGGTATTATTCAACAGTGGATGGTATTAATGTGATTATTCAGTACTGGTATTCGGAGTTTATGGTATTATTCAGTAGTTGGTGGTATTTTGGATTGTATTCTTTAGAACAATTGATCTGTATCCAAGTTCTTCAATCTAATTCAGTGTCTTTCTTATCTATCCATTATAGTGATGAATGAGTAGGATCATGCATCATTTTCGCATAGCATAACATCATGCACATTAAATTTACTTAACTTGCTAAATAAAAGATAATAACAATTTTTGACCTTTAACTCAGGAAAGTACCAAGATAGCACCCAAAAAAAAGTATCAGCCTACCTAACAGTACAACACTAGGTCTAGTACTAGAAGGATGGAAGACCAGAATGCAGAGATTCAGCGATTGAAGGAAGAGTTGGCACGCCGAGATGAAGAGGCGAAACGCTGAGAAGAGGCTGTGAATGCTCAGATGGAGCAGATGAGGGGTATGTTAATGCAGTTGATGAAGGGGAAAGGTTCGGTGGGAGACACTCAGAATGTGGAGGATCCGATGGGAGGAATGCCCGCAACAAGTTCAGGGACGACTGGTAGCACACCATTTGTTTTCCCACCACTAACGGGAACGACGGCTAGGCCTATGGTGTCTAATACTTCGACGTCTAGCGGCATGCAATTCGCTTTCCCACTACTGGCAGGAATGACGGCCAGACCCGTTGTTTCTAATACCCCAATGTTTAGCGGAGCGTAGTTTGCCTTCCCACCACTGTCAGGGGTGTCCATTGGGACCTTTAATCCACTTCCACCCAGATTCCATGCTGGTATTTTTACTGCACCTGTGTCATCACAACAGGACTACTCATACCTGTTTTCACCTGGGATAGCTGTTACTAGGCCTACAGACTTAACAAGGGAAGATAATCCGAAAAAAGGGGTCGAAGAGGAGAAGTTTTGGCAGAAGATTGAAGGTCGAATAGAAGACAGACTGAGGAGCGTGGATGGAATTCAGGACTATGGGATTCCCAATATTGCAAGTACTGCTGTGGCAAAAGGAGTAGTCATTCCTCCAAAATTCAAAATGCCAGATTTTGAGAAGTATGACTGAACAAAGAACCCAAGAGATCACGTGCTCAGTTTTGAGAACAAGATGGCACCCTTTCCACTGATGATAAGTTCTTGATGTACAGCTTCATGTTTAGCTTGACTGGTTCGGCAATTACTTGGTACAATCAACTGGATCCGAAAAGCATTCAGAGTTGGAGTGACATGACCAAGGCCTTTTTAGCACATTTTAGGTATCTGATGGAGTTGGCGCCCACTAGAGATACTCTGACAAACATGTCAAGAAAGCCTGATGAATCGTTGACGACTTATGGTCAGCGTTTCAGAGAAGTAGCCTTGTTAGTGCCTGGACTCTCGGAAAGGGAGGTGAACTCTTTATTCCTAAGAACCTTGCCTAAGGAGTACTTTAAGGCATTACTCCCAAAGATTACAGAGTCATTCTCAAGCTTAATTGTAATTGGAGAAGCTATGGAAGCTGCAATTAAGGTGGGGTATTTAGATGAGCTGGGTGATCATGCTAAGAAATGACAAAAGAGAAAGGAAGGGGAAGTACATTCAGTGGGGGAAACAAATTATAGACCCAGGAATCAGGGACAACAGTATTACCCGAGGAATTATGGGTACAATTATCGGCCCCGAGGATATTACCAGTATCAAATCAACCCTTATTACACTCAGCATCCTGGGGATGTCAATGCTGTTGGTGGTACGCCTTTTCAACCAACGTCCCAGTGCACCTCTGGAAAATCAAGAAAAGAGTCCAGCAAATGCAAGAACACCGATTGATCCAATCCCGTATACTTATACGGAGCTTCTCCCACAGTTATTACAACAGAATTTATTGCAAAGACTGCCATTCTCGCAGCCCATGCCAAATCCAGGAGCTTGGTATGACCGCAATGCCCATTGTGACTACCATTCGGGAACTGAGGGGCACTCTACTGAAAACTGCTGGAGGTTGAAACTCGCTGTGCAAGAGTTGGTAAAATCAGGGAAGTTGAGCTTTGCAAACATGGCGCCAACTAATCCCCTAGCTAACCATGGCGGGAATCAGGTAGGCGTAATCGAGAAGTGTGAAACAGTCAAAAGTCGGGTTCAATAAGTGGTTACTCCGATGGCAACAGTCTACAGAGCTTTAGTGAAAGCAGATATAATAGCCCCTGGAGAATTTGGAGGAGAAGAAATGAATGAGGTATGCTCATATCATGGTTTGGGGCATGGAATTCAGGATTGTGGTGACTTCAAGAAGAAAGTTTAAAGCTTGATGGATGAGGGAAGGATGGAATTCTTTGTGGAAAGCAAGCAAAAAGAGGTTGATGTTATTATTGAAGAGCATGTACAACCCTTCATACCAGCTCCGCCTAAGGTCAAGCCTCAACCTTTTGTACCAAGGCCACCAACAGTCTTACCAACCCATATGCAGAAGCCAGTAGCATCTGTAGTTGTGAAACCCCTACAACCATTTCCTTACACAGATAGCCGCCAAGTGCCATGGAAGTATGATCTCAATGTGACTGCATCATCTGGGAAGAAAGTTCGGCTAGTGTGTCGGGTGTTGGAAGGATGACTAGAAGTGGGAGAGTATACTCACCAGAGATGTCAGAATCAACTCAGAAGAGGAAGGATGAGGCTGTGGTTCCAGAGACCGGTATAAGGGATTCAGAGGAAGTGGCCAGATCGAGGGAAGAGGAGAGTGTTGAGAAGTCAGTATCAGAACATGAAGAATGTGAATTCTTGAAAATTATCAAACAGAGTGAGTACCGTGTAATCGAACAGTTGAACAGACTGCTTGCTAGAATTTCTATTCTCAGCTTATTGTTGAACTCTGAAGCACACCGAAGGGCATTGTTAAAGGTGTTGAATCAGTCATATGTATCCCAAAACATCAGTGTCGCTGACTTGGATCACATGGCAGGTAACATATCTGCACATGGATTCATTGCATTTGCAGAGAAATATATCCCTAAAGGAATGAGGAACAACATAAAGGCATTGCATATCACAGTTAGGTGCCAAAATGTGAGCATGGGTAATGTTCTGGTTGATAATGGTTCAGCTTTGAATATCTTACCCCTTAAAATGTTGAAGAGGTTGCCGGTGGATGAGGCCTGCATTCAAACTAATCATCTGATTCTGAAAGCTTTTGATGGCACTAGGAGGAGTGTTATAGGAGAAGTGGAGATAACCATTGAAGTGGGGGAAGTGCCATTCGCCCTAGTTTTTCAAGTACTGGATATCCAACATCCATCCTATTCATGCTTATTGGGAAGGCCATGGATACATCAGGCAGGGGCTGTTCCATCAACCTTACATCAGGTGGTGAAATTTCTTACTCTAGAGAAGTTTGTGGAAGTCAAAGGGGAAGAAGACTTTGTGGTGGCCAGTGCATCAGGATTCTCTTATGTTGAACCACCGGAAGGGTCATATGAATGCTCATTCAGGGCCTTTGAAGTTGCAGAAGTCATCCTCAAAAGTATGATGGACTTTTCTGTTATGAGCATCAGGTTTATGATGAAAATGGGATTTGAAGAAGGAAAAGGTTTGGGAATGGACCTGCAAGGGATTACACAGTCTGTTGAAGTACCCATCCATGAGGGCCCCTTTGGGTTGGGATTTAAGCCGACGGCTAAGGACTAGGTAGAAGCTGAAGAGAGGGTGAAACTGAGAAGATTGGCCAGGACAGGGCATAGAGTGGAAGAAAAGAAGATGAAGTTCCCGCCTTTATATGAGACCTTCAAGTCAGCCGGTTGGGTTAACAATGCTGCATTAGAGGAAGAGTCAGAGATTGAGGAAAAACTGCAGAATCTGGTCATCAATGCTGTTACTGATGATACTCTGGAAGAAGAAGATTGCCCTTGGATCCGTGAACTAGCTCCAGGAGAAGTTTTGAACAACTGGATTGAGTATGAAAGAGCTATCTTTGTTGATGATTCAGAAATGTAATTAATCTTTTATCTTAAGTACTAATACTACCTCAAGAATGTCTATGACAATACCATATTCTGATTTTCCATACAAAATATCAAACTATGTTATGTTCACTATTTTCTTTAAGTAATGAAATGCACTTCAGGAGTTTTATCCATACATTTTTCATTTGTCATTTTTCATTTTCATTCATTCATTACTAGTTATGTATATATATATATATATATATATATATATATTCTTTCTCTGGTATATATTTTTGTTGCTTTGTTTTCTCAGGCCGACTGACGATGAATGCAAAGACGCTCGTGACAAGCCGGGGTTCGATTTTGAAAAACCGGTTTTCACCGACGAACCTGACGATGAAGACACTGAGGACCAGGCCTTACCCCCATACCTTTTGAGATTGGTAGAACAGGAGGAAAAGCAGATATTGCCACATAAGGAACCCATTGAATTGATTAATTTGGGGACAGAAGAAGAACTAGGGGAGGTTAAAATTGGTACTACTTTGTCAGATAAGGAAAAACAAGATCTGGTAGATCTGTTGAAGGAGTATGTGGATGTGTTTGCATGGTCGTACCAAGATATGCCAGGTTTAGATCCGGAAGTTGCGGTGCATCGATTGCCCATCAGATCAGAATGTAAGCCGGTCCAACAAAAATTGAGAAGGATGAAGCCAGATATGTTATTAAAGATCAAAGAAGAAGTCAAGAAACAGCTTAATGCAGGATTCTTGAAAGATGCCAAATATCCAGAATGGCAAGCAAATATTGTCCCGGTACGGAAGAAGGATGGAAAAGTAAGGATGTGTGTAGACTATCGGGACCTGAATCGAGCTAGCCTGAAGGACAATTTTCCTTTGCCTCATATTCATGTTCTAGTAGACAACACCGCTGGGTATTCTTTGTTTTCATTCATGGACGGGTTTTCTGGATACAATCAAATTAAGATGGCGCCAGAGGACAGAGAAAAAACTGCATTTGTCACGGCGTGGGGAGTATACTGTTACAAAGTTATGCCGTTTGGATTGAAGAATGCCGGGGCAACGTATCAAAGAGCAATGGTGAACCTTTTCCATGACATGATGCACAAAGAGATTGAGGTATATGTCGATGATATGATCGCTAAAGCTCGGGCAGTAGAAGAACATTTGGTGAATTTGAGAAAACTCTTTGAAAGACTCCGGGAATTTCAACTTAAGCTCAACCTAGCAAAATGTACCTTTGGAGCTATTTCAGGAAAGCTACTTGGATTTGTAGTCAGTGAGAAAGGGATTGAAGTAGATCCGGACAAAGTGAAAGCCATTCAGAATTTGCCCCCATCAAAAAAACAAAAAGAAGTTAGGGGATTCTTAGGTAGGTTGAATTACATTGCTCGCTTTATTTCCCAATTGACAATGAAGTGTGACCCGATCTTTAAATTGTTGAAAAAGAAGAATCCAGGAGAATGGGATGAGGACTGTCAAGCTGCTTTTGATAAGGTTAAGGAGTATTTATCCAACAGTAAGAGACAGACCTGTGATCTTGTATTTAATAGTGTTCGAAAATTCGATGGGATGTGTATTGGCCTAACAAGATGAAACTGGAAAGAAAGAGCGAGCAATTTACTATTTGAGCAAGAAATTCACTGATTATGAAGTTAAGTACTCAGATCTGGAGAAGATGTGTTGTGCACTCGCCTGGGCAGCTCATAGATTAAGACAATACATGCTTTATCATACTACTTGGTTGGTTTCCAAATTGGATCCGATTAGGTACGTGTTTGAAAAGCCCGGCTTGTCAGGAAGAATCGCCAGATGGCAGGTGTTATTATCGGAATATGATATAGTGTATGTGTCTCAGAAAGCCATTAAAGGAAGTGCTATAGCCGAATTCTTGGCCGACCGAGCTAGTAAAGACTATGAACCAGTGCATTTTGAGCTTCCAGATGAAGATTTAATGGCAATATGCCAGGTAGAGGAAGTAAAAGAGGAAGAAGAAACATGGAAGATGTACTTCGATGGGGCATCAAACCTGTCGGGGCAGGGGATATGTGCAGTATTGATATCCCTTGAGGGTGATTACCTCGCAGCTACAGCTCAATTGCGATTTCCGGCCACGAACAATGTATCAGAATATGAAGCTTGCATTTTGGGAAGTCAGATGGCTTTAGACAAAGAAGTAAAGAAGTTGGAGGTTTATGGTGATTCAACCTTGGTAATTTACCAAATGAAAGGAGAATGGCAGACGAGGGAGCCAAAATTAGTCAAATACCGAGACCATATGGTGGAATTAGTCAAGTCCTTTGAGAAGATTACATTTCATCATGTGCCTAGAGAAAATAATCAGTTGGCAGACGCATTAGCAATCCTTGCTTCAATGTTTAAAGTGGGCACTAATACAGAGATCCAACCGATTAAGATCCAAATGAAAGATTCCCCAGCACATGTGATGAGTGTGGAAGATGAGATAGATGGAAATCCGTGGTATTTGATATCTTCTAGTATATCAAATACCAAGGATACCCAGAACATGCCACATAAAATGACAAGAGGGTGATTCGAAGAATGGGAATGGGTTATCTCCTAGAAGGTGACACTTTATACAAGAAAGGCCGTGATCAAACGTTGCTTAGATGTGTGGGTTCAACAGAAGCCAAGAGGATTATAGAAGAAGTGCACAGGGGTTCGTCTGGGAGTCATGCCAGTGGGCACAAGATGGCGAGGCAGATTATGAAAGCAGGTTATTATTGGTTGACATTGGAAACCGATTGTATCAAATATGTCAGAAGATGTCGTGAGTGTCAAATTTACGCTGATCAAATTCATGTGCCTCCAAATTCATTACATGTAATGTCGGCTCCATGGCCTTTCTCAATGTGGGGAATGGATGTGATCGGAGTTATTAACCCCAAGGCTTCAAATGGGCACAGATTCATATTGGTTGCAATCGATTACTTTACAAAATGGGTTGAGCCAGCTTCATACGCAAGTGTTACTAAAGCAGTGGTCACCAAGTTCATTAAGAAAGAGATTATCTGCCGATATGGGTTGCCGGAAAGAATTATTACTGATAACGCGTCCAACTTGAATCAGGGATTAGTAGAAGAAACCTGCAAGGAATTTAAGATTGTGCACAGTAATTCAACCACTTATAAGCCTAAGATGAACGGTGCAGTGGAAGCAGCCAATAAAAATATCAAGAAGATTGTGGCGAAGATGACTGAAACATATAAGGATTGGCACGAAAAGCTTCCTTTTGCTCTTCATGCTTATCGGACTTGTGTTAGGACCTTAACTGGGGCAACTCTGTACTCTTTGGTATATGGAATGAAGGCAGTGGTACCAATCGAAGTAGAAATACCGTCCATACGGGTATATCGAGAGGCTAAATTAGAAGAGTTTGAATGGGTTCAAGAGAGATATGATCAGCTCAATTTGGTCGATGAGAAAAGGCTGACGGCTTTATGTCATGGCCAGATATACCAAAAGAGGATGGAGCGGGCATTTAACAAGAAAGTACGCCCAAGGGAGTTTAAGGAAGGAGATTTGGTACTGAAAAGGATCATACTAGAACAGGGTGACCCAAGGGGCAAATGGGGGCGCCAAATTGGGAAGGCCCATTTGTAGTAAAGAAAACATTTTCTGGTGGGGTATTGATTTTACAAGAGATGGATGGAGAAGAGTTTCCCACACCTATCAATTTTGATGCAGTCAAGAAATACTATGCTTAAAAAAAAAACTGGGCCTAAAAAAGAAAGAGGTCGCAAAAAGAAAAAGAGAAAAAAGAAAAAAAAACTTGGCCTAAAAAAGAAAGGGGTCGGAAAAAGAGAAATGAAATACAAGGAGGGGTCCAAGTCGAAAACCCGTAAAGGGCGGCTTGGATCCATTGGGGGTCACTTGAGTTGAAAACCCTAAAAGGGCGGCTGAAGTGAAGGATGGAAAAGGAGGAACTTGAGTTGAAAACCCGAAAAGGGCGACTCAGGTGGAAGATAGAAAGACATAATCTATGGGCTGGGCACTTCAAGAAAATCTCTTAAGGTCAAAAGGGTAAGGGTCTGGTCCAGACTGAGTTGGGTAAGGCAACATCAAGACCAATTTCGAAGAACCTTCGGCAAACGTCACAAAATCATCGTCGGAGTATTCATCGACATGAGGTTCTATCTCTTCAGCATGTTTTTATTAGTATATATATATATATATATATATATATATGTGTGTGTGTGTGTGTGTATTAAATTCCTTGTTATATAAGTTTTGTTTCTTTTCCATTCGTATATATTTCTTTATCAATGAAATTCCAGAGTTTTAGTAATGTTTGTTTTCTCTAAGTTTATCTTTTTGTACATTTTTCTTTATCGTTTAATTTCAAAGTTTTAGTAATACATACTTTCCTTTGCATCACATTATTATAAGTAAACATTGGTTATCTTTTAAATAAATTACTAAAAAGGACATGGGAATGGTCGCTTTCAATTATTCAAAAGGGGGTATTAGTAAAAGATATAAAGGAACGTAAATCATCATTCAGGGCAAGAGAATTCGAAAGGAATTAGGGTAAAGTATCGATAAGGGTGTAAGGGGGCACGATGAGTTAAGAAAGCAGGTGAGGAGTTGGAAGAGGAAGGCTCAGGCCAAGAAGTCAAGAGGAACACAAGGAAGACATACATGACTGCGGGTTAATTTGGCAAAGGAGATATATTCAAACTAAACCATATACATTTTGCATTACACTTATCATCAGCATACAACATTACATTAGCATCTGTATTGCATTATCATTCAGATTACTCAGTGTAGCATCTTCAAAATTAGATTCGGTGAGCTCGGTGCAACACATTTTCAAACAGTTCAGGATAATTCAGTGAATCAAGTTGATAATCAATTATCGTTTGGTTTCAGTTTTTTAGAATCAAAAGTGCTGCAGCAAACACATAACATTCCAACATTCCATCATCTCATTTGAGCATTAAAGATAGGTAGAGCACATATCACGAGTTCATATACTCATTCATTTACTTCCATGGCTTTTTGACAAAACATCTCAGCAATAAATTCATCACTGCAATTAGTGTCATACACCGCATTACATACTTCTTAGTACAGTAGTATTCTTAATTCCATTCATCTCAAAGTGAAGGCTCGGCTCGTAGCACAATAAAACATCATGAAGCCAAAACAGGACTCGAAATGACAAGAATGATTCAATAAACAGTTTATTCAAGCAAGAGCAATACACGTAGGGTATATACATAAACAATAAAGGATGTCATTTCATTTCTAAAGAGAATTAAAGTATACCATAACATGTGATTCGCTGGTCAAGAAGTCAGTGCAAGGCTATGGCCGATTTGGCAGATTCAGGAAGGAACCAAGGTGACTATTTTCTGTCTGATATGATCCAGCTTGGCACCCACATGTACAACGAAAACTCACGTGAGGTTGTGAAGGGGTAAAAGGGAGAGAAATTAGAGAATGAAACCGCTGAATCAAAAGCGGACAAAAATGAAGGAGGAGAGTATACCAATTTAGCCTCCAAGACTGTCTCTTTCAAACAAAAGATACCTGAGGCACTTGAAACAGACAAAAACAGGGTCAATTACGTGAAATAGAGCCAAACTTTTAAGACCCTTGGATCAAGAAAACAGACGGTGGAAATCAAAAATTTTGGAAGTTTATATACCCCATTTTCAGAGAGGGAAAGGGGGAAGGTTTTTTTTTTCCATTTTGGAAGAAGTTTTTTAAAGGCAACTAGGGTTTTTGGCCTTGGGAGTTCATCGGTTTTTATGCTTTCTTTTTCTGAAAATTAAAAAAGGAAAAAGGAAAAGCTTCAAAGAAAACTCACCTAGCTTGAGATCTCGTCTTGAGCCATGAAGGGAGTTTGAAGTTTTCTTATTTTCTCTAACCTTTCTTGATGCGCCAAGGGCTTATCATGGCTTAGAAGGACACATTGGAGCCAATGAAGATCATGGAGATGTCATCGATGCTAGCTTGGAGGATCATGGAGGTGGAAGCACTAGTGACCGGCCATGCGACTTGGAGAAGTCCGGCCAACACCGGCCACGTGACTCGGAGATGCCCGGCCAACACCGGCCACGCGACATGGACATGTCCGGCCACAACCGGCCATCGCTAGGCGCACCAACCGGCCACAACCGGACATCGATAGGGCCATCCGGACAAGACCGGCCTTTTGGTCCTTTAGCCATTCCACAAGGTCCAATGACTAGGGCACGGGCTAAAAGGTTCAAGGAAGCTTTATGGGGCTTTGTCGATTTTCCTGTATAGGGTTCAAAACTGATTCTTTAAGGTGTGCAAGGGTTGGTCTAGGATTTAGGTTCTAGTTTTAAAAAAGAAAAGAAAAGAAGGCTGCTTTTGTTCTTTTGGGTCGATCGGAAGAGGGAGAAGGAGTCTGCGACAGAGAGGAACTAAGGTTGAGGCGGCTGAGCAAAGGAAGAAGATAGTACGGTTTGAGCCTTTAAAAGGGTAAACTTTCTAACTCCCTTCAATTTAGTTCCTTTTTTTTAGTCGATTGAGTTCATAAGGTTGCTAGTTAATTCACTTAAGGCTTAAATATTGTTGGAGTGCTTAAATAAGTCCTCTTACGCGTGGTCTGATTAATTTAAATCCCTCTGGTTATAGGCTTGATTCAATTTGACCCTCTGCAAAATAGTTTTACAATAAAAATCAAATTTTTAGTTAAAAGTTAGGTTCTTTATGAATATAAGATGATGAAAATGGGATATTTGACCAAAAGATTTATCCTTTAAGGAAAAGATTGTTTTTTTTTTTTCAAATAATTTGTGAATAAAGATGAAACCTTGGAATAAAAAGTGAGATTTCAAGCAAATTGGTAAATAAAAGATTGAAGCTTTAAGTAACTTAAGTAAAAATGTCACCTTTGAATAAAAGTTTGGACTTTTAGGCAATTAGTAAATAAATTGATTAGCTTTTTGAAGAATAAATGTTTGGAAGATGTTACATAAGTGATTTACAAAGCTAGATTAAGTTAAGATGATATTAAATAAAATCTTAGACTCAAGTATATGTTAATCAAGTTTAAACCTTTCTTAAGGGGTTGAAAGGAAAGGCATTTGGGGCAATGTTTGGGCCTCTTAACTTTGTACTTGGGCCTTGAATTTGCTGTTGGGTCTTCAAATAGTTTAGATGGGTTTAGTCAATTTTTGTGATGGATGTAATTAATGTGCTTATTTATTTGGTCTTTGTTCTGTTACTTTTTGGGCCTTCATACTTGTTTATGTGAAGCCCATTCCATGTGTAATTGAGTTATATTGACATGTTTGGATTTCCATTAGATTTGGGCTTTGAACTTGGACAATATTTGGGTTTAGAAGTCTAACTATCTCAATCCAACACGGGCTTAATTAAAATTAGGGCTTGGAATTTAGGAATAGCTACGTGCACATCCATATTTAAATTTCTTGATTATATTGTTGACATGATCATAAAACTAAGATTAAATTGACTCCCGTGAAGGGAAAGGAGGGTGGCTCATTCATGCGTGTCTGAGTTTGCTCGACTTCTCCCGGAGGCTTGGAAATTTCCGGAGGTCGTTTACCATTTATTGGGAGGCGGCCGAAGGTGTTCCTCGTATAATTAAAGGGTAATTAACCACAAGTTGGAACTCCATGCATCATATGCATTCAAGAGTCTAGTATATTAATAGATTAAGAGTTAAAGCCGAAAGGTCAAAAAAGGAAAGAAAAAAGGTGTCAGTTCATAAAATACAAAGGTATCAGTGATATAACTTAATAAGTTAGTAATAAATAAGCTAAGAGTAAAAGGTGATTAGTAAAAAGTAAGAAGATAATCTGTAAGAGTAAAAGATGATTAGTAAAAAGTAAAAGATAATCAGTAAGAGTAAAAGATGATAAGTAAAAGTGGAGTGGTAATTATTAAAGTCAAATGGTAATTAGAAAGGGGTAAAATGGTAATTAGAAAAAGAGTCATATGATAATCAGTAAAAAAGTACAATGGTAACCAGTAAAATTAGAACAATAATCAGTAAAAAGTGAAAGGATAATTGGTAAAGGGCAAAATAGTAATTAGTAGGGATCAAAGTGGTAATCGATAATAGAGAGTAAGAAAAGAACAATCAGTAAAAAGAGTAAGAAAAGAGTAAAAATGGCACCTAATGAAAATGATTAAGAAATTCGGCCTAAAAATAAAAAAGGGTAATCAGCAATCAAAAGGTAATCAGTAGAAAAAGGGGAATCAACAGATTCAAGTTCAAAAAGTAGAATGGTGATTAGTAATAGTCAGTTTAAAGAGTAAAAAATGATCAGTAAAAAGAAGAATGGTAATCATAATCAAAATGGTAATCGGTAAAAGGTAAAATGGTAAAGAGTCAAAAGTAATCAATAAAAAGTAAAAGAGTAAAATAGTAAAGGATAACTATCAAAGAATAAAATGGTGAAGTGTAAAGAGTAATCAGTAAAAAAATGGTAATGAGTAAATAGTAACCAGTAAAAGTAAAAGGGTAATCAGTAAAAAGTAAAATGGTGATCAGTAAGAAAGAAAAAGGAAGAAAAAGAAAGTAAAAGATAATCAGTAAAGGGTAAAATGGTAATCAGTAAAATGGTAATCAGTAAAGGGTAAAACAGAAATAAGTAATAGTAATGGTCTTCAGTAGAAAGTAAAAAGGTAATCAATTAAAGATAAAATTGTCATCAGTAAGGGTAAAAGAGTAATTAGTAAAGAATAAGGAATAATCAGCATGGAGAAATTAGTAAAAAGTAAAAATGGTAAAAAGAAAAGAGTAATTGGTACAAAAGAGTAAAAATGGTAACCAATAAGAAGAATTAAAAAGGGGGTGGTACCTAGTAAAAGAAGAGGGTAGAAATTGGTAATAAAAAAAAAGGAGTGATTTAGTTAAAAGATAGAAAATGGCAATTAATAAAAGAGTTTAATGGCATGAAAATTTAAGCATAAAGAAAACCAATGATAGAAACCCATAGTTAAGTCTAGACTAGTCAGTGTCGTCTTTGGACAGGCGTCGTGGGGGCGCTAATCCTTCCACTACTAGAAAACAGCTAGATAGGGGCGTTTTTTTTTTTTGCATATAGGGGCGTTTCAAAACGCCACAATCTGAAATCGGGGCGTTTCATAAAACGCCGCCAGAAACGACGTTATAACAACCGTTGGTGATTTTGGTGGTGTTTCGTTTCTATGAAAAAAACGCCACTATTTAGTGGCGTTTCCATACCATAAACGTCGGGGAATTAATTTTCAAAACAAAATTTTGATTTAAGAATAGGGGCGTTTATGGTCTAAAACGCCACTAAATAGGGGCGTTTTTCATTGAAGCGCCGCTAATTGGTGGCGTTGTTTTGAACAAAACGCCACTAAATTGTGGCGTTTCAATGAAAAAACGCCCCTATTTAATATCATTCTTTTAAAAAAAATAATTATCAATTCATAGATATAATATAAAAAATTATATTTATTATTTTAATAGTATTTTACATCCACCTAAAAATGATATAATTCATTCAATTATAACTTGAAAAAAAAAAGAATCTAAAGTAGTCTGGTGGCTTTGATGGAGCTAAGATTGTTCAGCTTCTTGATCTTGTCGGGGCTGATTTTCACACTTCTTGTTTCCTACCTGACACTGTCTAGTCAAATTACAAAGAAGGCCTGCAAGCAAGAGCACTCATAAGATGGTGGCTTTCATCATTGTAACCATGAAATTTATAGAATCATAGACAACCATTGCTCTGTTACAAATCACAAACAATCTTATTATATAAATATTTAAATGAGCATTTCTCAAGAATTATAATAAAGTGTAAAATCAAGATGCAGGATTACCATATTTTCTTGCACATCTAAAGGTAAAGAAAGGTATTAAATCTAAAATAAGAAATCAAAAGCAGATCTTGAAAGTGTCTACTTAGAGCTTGGGATAAAACAACTTAATTACAAGCATTACCTACTCCACAGGATAACCAGGTAATGACTTCAAATAGTTTGCTTCAGTTTGGTAATTAACCCTGGCTGTGAATGAAGGCTCCTGAACTCACAAGAAAGAAACGCAATTAATTTTCAGGAAGTAAGAGTAGTAAATCCAGTTAGAAACAAAATAGTTATCAGCCTTTGCCTTGTAAAAGGTTCATACCAGTTAAAATCCTGTCATACATCTACATGCACAAATGAATTTGTGTTTTGACTCAGCAACAATATATATAACTCAATTAACTCAGCAACACAATTACATATATTTTAAAAATTAACAAATTACCTTATGTATTCTTAAGTTGTGTTTTGTGGCGCATTGTGGACCCAATTGAGGTGTTGCGAGGCTCATTATCATCAGATTCTTTCTACACCAAAATCAGGAAAATAACTCACATTCCATCATTTCCCAACAAGTGTCAAAAAAAAGTTAAGAGCTTTCTCACTAAAGTGAATCTTCCATACACATAAATAATTCATAAATTCATCAACAAAAATTCATAAATTCAAAAATTCCCACAAGCTACATGAAGACATAACTTGTCAAAAGAAGACATATGTTATCAGAAAATACAACAGAGTTCACAATGCTCAATGATCACCAAACAACTTTTAGGAAGGGGAATGGATTAAAGAAAAACTCAATCAACCTTACAGCCTTGTAATTGAAAAGAAACATGTGGACATACAAATATGATTTCAATTTGTACAGCTGACCCCATAATTGCTCTTTCCTATTGTAAATAGCAAGAAAGAAGAAAGCAACGCATATTTAAATAGGTGCCAGAAATAACCTTATGATGTTGTTGCTTTGACTCATCACAAACCCAACTCATCTCCAGTTCAAAGGCCTTGTCCTTTGCTTCATCATGTACCTTGTAGATTCTGCTTAAAATAACTCATGTTACAAAATCGAGCACTTTCAATAAAGACTTGCATTCTCAGAGATGGAAAACAATATCACGCATTCATTTCCATGTTACATGCAAGACTTTTATGATTTCATAATTTCTTTGAATGAATTTTGTGTTGATAGCAAATAAGGAATAGATGTTGTGCCTACCTGCTACTCACTAATAAGTCTTAAAAGATCTCATTTCTCATATTTTCTACACTTTTGCCACTTTATCTTATCTTAATCATCACTTTGCAAAAAAATAGTGGAGCTTGATTGAGATTCTCATTAATGTTTGTTTGAAGAACAAACTGAGAGAGAATTATTATTTTTTTAAAGAATATATATATATATATATATAGTAATTATATATACACTAGTAATTGCTAACAACACCGAAAGAAAAAGAGAAAGAAATGCACATGACAAATAATTACTTACTGTGAATCCTTTATTCTTAATTCTTCATCGAGTAACACTGTTGGCAGCTTATCTATGACCTGTTTTTTCAAACTCAGTTGACAAGGCTGCCAAGAAAAACAAATTAAACATCAGATTCAAGTTTTAGCATAATAATTTCTAAGAAAATATATGAGTTGTAGTATTATTAATTTGGTTGCTTGGGAGACTACTAGCTACTTACTGAGGGGAGATATGGAGTAGGGTGATGATGATTTGGAAGAATTTGGCGAGCGATGATATTGGAATTAGAGGGATTAAGATAATTAGCTGATCTTCTCTTAAGGTAAAACAAGTAAAAGAGCAAAAACAGAATGATGGAAAAGAGGATTGGAATTGAGAATATGAATGAGCACGATACACTTATGAAAATCCCTCAATCTCTTGCTAACCAATTTCCAGCCTCTGTGAAGATCACCTTGCTCTACTGGAAAAGTTCCCCTAATTATCCAACAATTGAATATAATGAAACAAATTAAAACAAGAGAAAACAAAAATAGATAAGCAGAAACAGAGATATAAATCAGAAAATCAGAAAAATAATAACAGCCCTACCCCATATATATAGCAACAAGCTGTCCAAGTTTCTCTGCCAAAACCAAGGTGTTTTCTGAAGCACAATATAGCTCCTGTGCTTTTTCTTCAAGCTCCTTGAGACGTCTGTCCCCACGTTTATCAACAAGAACAACCTCCATTGATGTCTCGCTCGATTCAATTTCTTTAAGAGACATCAAAGATGGTAATCGACTTCCTTCTTCAACCTCATTACACATTAGCCATAAATAAGGATTCATCCCAAGAATATTGTGAAACCCGTTTGAAATCTTATCACTATACGATAAACAGCCGCTAACCTGCAAATCACATTCCACACCAAATGCATAAGATATAAACAACTTACAAACTAATAAGGGGAAAAGAGATTACTATATTAGTATGATTTAAACAATATCACACATATATATTAAAAAATCCCCCAAAATTAAACATTCCCAATTCTTAAAAATCCGCAAACCCTAGACATCAACGGGTCACATACTATATAGAAATTCTAAAATCCCCAAAATCTGACATTAGAATTAGAACCCTAGAAATCAACATTGTTCATGATTCAAAAACTTTTACATAGAAAAAAAATCCTTTTGAAAGCTTTTAATTCGTTCCTCCATGGAAAGAATAAACCTGAAATATTTCATTGCTTGTTTCTTGAAAGACGAAAACGAAAAAAAGAAAAGGAAAATGTGGAGTAGTATATCGGAAAACAAGGTTTTATAGAGGGATTTTTGAGTTGGAAGTCTTGGAGAGATACTCTGCCTAATTCCAACGGTGAGGAAGAAGATTTTGTGAAGTAGTATAACATATATGAAATTCAGCTCCATCCAATGGTGGAGGGTGGAGATCGAACCATGAGAGGGTTTAGGGGGTTTTTTTTTATTTTAGGAAAAACAAATAGAGTTTTTTTGTGAAAATAAATTGGAGTAGTACGTACCAGGAGGTTTAGACAACTTTATTGAGTAGTTTTCTTTAGACTTTTCTAGTAACAAGCGGTGGCGAGAAGTGGGGATGAAAATCGACGCTCATGGAAAGGAAAAAGAAAGAAAGAAAGCAAAAGATGGAAGGGGGAATATGCGCCAGAATGAAGAAGAAAAGAACAAGGGAAAGGGGGATTAGGGCACGTGGTCCATTTTTGGCCACGTGCTGTGTAGGTTTTCTTTCTTTGTTTGTTTTTTTTTTAATTTCTTTTTCTTTTACATACTTATTAATTTTATTAATTTACTTATAACAAATTTTTTATTTTGGTTTTTTATTTTGATATATACTTTTATTTATATTTTTAATTATATTAAAAAAATATTACTAAAAAAATAATATTTTAGACATAAATGAAATATTAAATCAAGATTCAAATTTTGGTAAATTAATAAATTACGAAATATTTTATTGAAAATATTATTTTTAGAACTCTACAAGTGGTAATCTTTCTAATTTTTAAGTAAATATATATATAATTTTAATAATAATTTTTCCCACCCTAAATTATATTTAAGGGCGTTTCCTATGAATAAACGCCACTATTTAGGGGCTTTTTGAACAAAACGCCCCTACTTTGAAACGTTTCAAACATAAACGCCACCAATATATTTTAAATTTCGGGAAACAAATTTTTTTAGTTTGGAAATTCTCCCTCCAATTTTTTTCAATAGAGCCGTTTCTCAAAGAAACGCCTCCATATTGCGGCGTTTCTTAAGGAAACGTCACAAAATGGTGGCGATTTCATGTAGAAACGCCACTAATTTTATTTTTCCAAAAAAAATAAAAATTTGGTAAACATTTTTCCTGCTTTGTTACTTACAAATAGTGGCATTTATTCGTACAAACGCCACTAAATAGCGGCGTTTATGGTGGAAACGCCACTATATTCAATTTCAGTGAAACAGATAAGGGCATTTGCCGAAACGCCCCTAAAAAAAGCCCCTATCTGAGCGACTTCTAGTAGTGTTCCCCACGCGTACCCGACTCCCGAACCTTTAGGACTCTGATTTGAAGACCGTTTATTAGGTTTAAGTGCTACTTTCGCCAAGCTTAGGTTAGCATTAGACTTAATAATCTGATAGGTGGCTAATCACACCTAGGTTAAAAAAAATTAGTGGCGACTCTTTAGTTTTTAAGTCGTTAAATGGTAGGGTTCGGACCTCGAACCCGCACGTTGCGACAACTATCATCCTCCATAGCCTTAAATTTTTCTAAGATCACCCTATCATCGCAATCAAAAGAGATGCCCAACTTTTTCCAACATCCAAAGTTGCTTGAACGTCACCATCTGAAAGAGAATCATCGATAACTTCCCCTATTTGCTGCTTAGATTTCTGTGACTTAATTCTTTGTAACTTAAGCTTCTTACTCAACTTCTTACTAAGTTTCTTATTTTTCTCCAATAGATTACTAAACCAATCCTCCTCAATATCCTGTTCAATATCCTCCAAAACTCTACTCTTCCTCTCACTGACCTTTGTTCTTTGATTATCTGAATCAAAAGGGCTTGCATGGAGACCAGAATTAGAAACAAGATTTTCTTCCAAAAAGTCAGGCACAAAATCCTCTACCAAATCAGTTTCCAAAGATTTTGCATCATTACTAACCATAACTCCATTAGGAAGATCACTAAAATTTGAATTCAAACTATCCTCTACCATAATATTTTCCAAAGATTTTGCACCATAACCACCCATAATTCCATTAGGAAGATCACAATCAATTGAATTCAAATTATTCTCCATCTTATCAGTTTCCACAAAATTTACACCTAAAAATCCTCTTGATAGTTCAAAATTTGTCTCCGGCCAAGACCTCTGTCGCAACGGCTCCACCACGGCCTCGCTCTCCACTGTAACCCAGATTCTAAATTTGATACCAGACAAGTATCCAACTACCAAGTTGGGGAGAATTGACAAACTAGAAGCAAGGATTTGCATCCTTGCAGTCCTAAGGGAGTTTTTATTCCTAGTGAAATCATTCAACTGCAAGAATTTACCCCACTTATCACCAAGAACCGAAAAAAAATTAACATGCCATAGTTCTAGTGGCACATCATCAACTTGAACCCAAACCAGAACCTGTCTTTGAAAACCAGTGGAATCCCAAGGGAAAACATCAACAACTGAATTGAAGCACTTGTCTATCACCATTTTCATGCAATCATCGATAAAATCTTCTTCTTCCACACTAATCAAAAGCATAACATTACTAAGCTCTCTAATCTCCACTTTAAAGTCACCAGCCTTGATAAAAGAAATCACTTCTTCAACTTCATTAACTCTTCTAAAAAGGACAACAAAACTTCTTTCCAACCAACTCCGATGGTCTTCAGGAATAAACACATCTAGTTCCATCTCCTCGCTAGACTCATGACCCTTTTCTGCTAACTCTGGAAAAGTTTCCTCCTTATCTGCATACGCTATGGGACTGTTGGGATCTACTAAACTATCAACACCCTTACTGCCAACATCTTTAAACAATTGAACCTCTGAAGCCACAAATGAATCCTGCCTCCGTTCTTGCTTGTTTACAAATGACATGACATTAGAAACAGAATGGGAGCCTGATCTGACATGCTTACTTTCTGATCTACTTATCTTAAAACACGATTGAAACCTGTCTCTGACATACCTCGGAGGAGGATTATCAGCCGCCTTAACTAAGTTCACCACATCTCTATAGCTTCTTCCATCAAGTTTGGACTCAACGCACACCATCTCACCATGCTCCTTGCTTCTTCGAACCCTTTTTTGTTTTCTTATATCTCTAGCTTTATAGGTTCTGATTCTGCTCCCTTTTAGATATCTCTGGTCCGCTTTAACAAGTCCCAAATAAGCATCTTTCTCATTCCAAAATCTGACAAAAGCGTATGTAATAGGCCCCTTTTGTCGATTTCATCGTTGAATGAAAACATCTGCTACTCTACCGTAATCTGAAAAAGCATCCCACAAAGCAAGTCTAGATACTCTAAAACTCAGGTTGGCAATGAAAACAGAAAAAAGTTTTGATCGCCAATCCACCGAAACACTCGCCTGACCCTTGTCACCAAAGCTTCCTTTCACCACCATATCGACATAATACAACTTGCGGATGAAGACAAACTCTTCTAATGGTTTCTGCAGATCCAAATCCAAGAAGGAAAAACGAAAAAAGGGGGCAAAAATGATGAAACAATACAAGGGAATTACTAGAAAGGATTAACAAGGAAAGGAACTTTAATTCCGAAGAAGAAAACTAGATTTTGATGGGCATTTTCCATTGATCAGAAAGAGGAAAAAAGACTAGTGGAGAGGGGTGGCGGCGCTTATTTGCTTATTTATTTAGACCATATTGTTACTTGCTTTTACTCAATTATCCCGATTAGGCCAATTTACTATTGCTTTTATTTTGACTTAATTTTATTTAGATTAAGCCACTTCATTATTTCCTTCTTTTTATTGACTCAATTTTCATGAATTAAGCCCTTTTATTGTTTTACTTAGTCTCTTTTTAGATTAAGTTCTTTATTGACTCCACTTAATTACCCTGAATTAAGTTCTTTATTCTTCTTAATTACCCTGAATTAAGTTCTTTATTCTACTTAATTACCCTGAATTAAGCCCTTTATTGACTGTAATTAATTACCCTGAATTAAGTTCTTTATTCTACTTAATTACCCTGAATTAAGCCCTTTATTAACTCTACTTAATTTCCTTCCCTGAAATTAAGTCTGTGCTTGTCTTTACCTAATTTCCTTCCTTGAAATTAAGTTTGTGCTATACTTTACTTAATTTCCTTCCTTGAAATTAAGTCCGTGCTTACCTTTACCTAATTTCTTTCCTTGAAATTAAGTCTGTGCTATTCTTTACCTAACTTCCTTCCTTGAAATTAAGTCAGTGTTATTCTTTACTTAATTTCCTTCCTTGAAATTAAGTCTGTGCTATACTTTACTTAATTTCTTTCCTTGAAATTAAGTTTGTGCTTTACTTTACTTGATTACCATGAATTAAGTCCTTTAACTGCTTTTACTTAATTACTATGAATTAAGTCATTTGACTGCTGTGTTTACTTCATTACCATGAATTAAGTCCTTTTGCTGCTGTTTTTACTTAATTACCTTGAATTAAGACCTTAACTGTGTTTTCTCTTCTTAATTACCCTGGATTAAGACTTTGACTGTGTTCGCTTTTCTTAAGAATGAGCTGGTGAGAAATCTAGATAAGAATGAGCTGTCTCTTGTACCCGATGAGGTGAGTCACCTTCTCAGGTGAACAATTTCTTGTAGAGTCCTTTTTATTTTTGCTTGTCTTCACTTTGGTCATTTTCTGATTTCATTTTGCCCCCTATTTTATCTTCTGTGAATTCCATTGGGAGGGGAAGGATACGGTGAGTTGGCGAGATAAGTGAGCTCGTAGGGTGAGGTAAATTCCATCTCAGGTAATTTCTTTTTTATTTCTCTGTTAACTGTTTGAAACTGGGTTTTACTTGGCTAAATTGGGTTGTTGCTATGTCTGAGATGATTGATTGAGGGTTGGCCTTTTGTTATGCCATGTCTTCAATTTATTGCAACTGGAATATTCCTTACCTTAATGCTTGGCTTTTTAGTGAAAATGTCAATTGCAAATGTGACTGATCATATGGTGTTCTTATGTGTTTTACTGCAAATGCCCTTATTCGAATGCTCAACATGTGAGGTTAATTCTGTTTTTGTCATTATGAATGATGGGGCTGCATGTATTTCCTTGCTAAGGAAATGGGAATTATGACCTTGTATGTGGAGATGTATGCATGCTATAACCTAAAGATGTATATAAAAGAATGATGATACTATGGTGAAATTGGAAATGCATGATATCTAGGAAATGCCTTCATGTGTATGTTAAAAAAGTAGTGAACTGAAAATGAATATGGCTAGGTTTTGAGATGCAGTGAACTACTTTTAAAGTGTAAACAAGTGAGTGATGCTAGAAATGCAGAGGCAAATGCTCTATTATAGTGCTTACTGCTATTGAATTCTTGATTGGTGCTGCTACTTAGATCCCCTGAATTTCTTAGAAATGGAAGTGTCATGTTTATGACTTCAATGTGACAGAAGTGGCTGAATGCAATGCTTTCCTATGAATGAAAGTGCAAAATAAATGCTTACATGCTCTCTTTTTGTCATTTTTATTAATGCCTTGTATGAAGATGGATATGACTAAATTAAAATGTAATGAACTAAGTTTATAGTGCAGACACCTAATGCAGTTTTATTTCAATTTGACAGGAATGCCCAAGAGAGTCAGCTTGGAAATCCCCTCTTTTTTGGCTTAATGAGCAAAAAGGCCCCTGAACTTACACCTAACCGTCAAATAAGCCCCTGAACTTTTATTTCGGCCAACTAAGCCCTTGAATTCTTAAAAAAAGCTAAATAAGCCCTGCTCCCAAGGCTAAATGCTCAAATAAGGACTAAACGTTTTAAGATTTTCTCAAACAAGGATCAAAATACACAATTCCAACAAATTAGAATACATACTTGGCAAATTTTTATAAATTAGGGAATCCTTAAATGAAAACCAATGCTTACCAGGCATACACGTTAAATTTGATAAAAAATTATATTATCTTGTTAATTAAAAACAAACCCTATTAATCAAAATAAATTCATTAAACGTAATATGATATAAAATTATCGTGTGCTTTTCATTTTATATATATCTCACACACTAGTATTAACTTATATTGTATCTAATTTGTTAAAAAATATTAAGTATGTTTTCTAATTTATTGAAATTGTGTATTTTGATCCTTATTTGAGAAAATCTTGAGACGTTTAGTCCTTGTTTGAGCATTTAGCCTTGGCAACAAGGCTTATTTGACATTTTTTAAGAGTTCAGGGGCTTATTTGACGGTTCGGTTTAAGTTCAGGGGCCTTTTTGCTCAGTAAGCCCCTCTTTTTTGTATTTTTGTAACTATGTAAATGTAATTTCAACCTAGCAATTAGTGAATGAATATTGAAGTGTAAGCTGTTCGGACCAAATTCCAATTTCCTTTCCCCCCTTTTATTATAAAGAAATATGTCCCATAACTAGAAATCCAGCAATTACGGCCCAAAGGCCAAAGTCAACATGAACTAGGGCCACTTGAAAACCGACCGAACCGACTTCAAATGGTGCAAACGGTGCGGTGTAAACGGTGCAATCGGTTTAATCGGTTTTTGGCGGCGGTGCAAATGGTTTTTCGGGGTCGGTAGCGGTTCACTAATTAGTGAACCGACACCGACCGAAAAACCGACCTTTTATATATATATATAGTAATTTTTTATTATATATATATATATTTATATGAAATAAAATATAGTTTTAGTTTATAATTATTTATATATATATGATTATAACTTTATTAGTTATAATAAACTAATAATCTACCTTATTATAACTAATATATATGATAATTAAACTAATAATCTAACTTTAATACAAAAAAAAATTAATAATCTACATAAATCGAAAAACCGAACCAAAACCGACCAAAAACCGATAAACCGAACTTATCGGTTTCATTGAGATTTCGGTCGGTTGTAGGTTATGTATATACCAAAATAAAAACCGAAAAAACCGAACCGAAAAAACCGACACCGAAAAATGAGCAGCCCTAACATGAACCAAATAAGCAAATGGGCTAACTCTTGAATTAATAGTCCAATCAAAAGTGATCTTAGCTTAAGTCCTTATTTATTAAGAAGTGCAAATATGATATGCTAATGCTAATGCAAGCTAAAATGAAATGCTAAACACTAATGCAAGCTGATTTAAATATGCAATGATTGAAAATATTTTTTTGGGCTTTTGAATGCAATCTACCAAAGACTAAATGTTAAAATGAGCATGCTAGTTAGTAATTGACCAACATTGACCGAAATGCCCCTTAGTGACCCTAATGTAAATTAAGCAAAAATTTATTATAATTTAAAGGATATAGTTCGAAAACGGGTGTCTACAACGCTGACACTCACATTGTCATTCCCAACTAAGCATTTCTCTGATATCCATTAAGAGAGCACCCATAGGATATATACTCAGTATCATTTGAATTGAGTAGATCAAGAATTACCTTGGCATCAAGAATTCTTTCCATCTTTTGTTATAAATTAAAATTACGTACTGATGTCAATGAGGAAGACTCCATACTTACGTTGCGGTATCAGCGTTTGATTAAATATGTTTTACTATTTTTCATCATGATTACTAATTTAAATTTTATCTACAAAAATATATTTCAGAAATTAATTAATATGTTTTGTATTTTCATCATGATTACTAATCTTGATTTTTATGTACAAAATATATTTCGGGAATTATTATGTTGAATTTTGATTTTTTTTCCTATGGGATGGAGTAAAAATATATTTTAGGAATTATTAGGTTGAATTTTGATTTTCTTGATGTAACTTAAGTATTCAATCAATATTAAAATAAACAATACATGATGTATTTTATAAACTATTAATTTGATACAAAGTGTGAGCGATGAGACACCTAAATATTTGGTTCAATGATAAGATGCATATAGAGATGGCAGCGGTGCGATTTTTGGCGGATATCCCACCCGTTTAAAACTGTTTAAAATCCAAAATCCGTTTACTAAACGGTTTTGGAGCGGTTTAGATAGTGACATTACTATCCAACACGGATTTGGTGCGGCTGGTTTAAGGTCTTGAATATCCGTTATCCGAAATCGTATAAGTTAAATAGTTTTGGATAGTGGATATCTGTTAAAAACCGTTGAAAACCCAAATACTTTTGAATTGAGCTAATAATTGAAATTCAAGTCTAAATTACTTGGCTCAAATGCTAATAGCCCAAAAGTCACAAAATCCAAAAGTCTAAATTTTATTTTTGGTGTAATTTTTAAAGTTTATGGTTTGCGGTTTCGGATGCGGATTTGGTTTGCAAGTGGATATCCATTTACTCCCTCTGTTTCTATTTATTTGTCATCATTCTAGTCAAACAACTTCAACTTTGACCATTAGTTAAAAGAAAAATACGTAGAACTAAAATTTCAAAAAATATACTTTGAAAAGCTTGTGTTCCAAAGTTTATGAGTGTTATTTTACAATTTTATTTTGGTTTATATATTTTTTTTTAAAAGATGATCAAAGTTGAAGTTGTTTGACCAGAATGATGACATATAAATAGGAACAGAGGGAGTAATAAACAATTTTGCGGTGCGAATTTGATTTTTATTACGCGGTTTCAGTGCGAATTTGGATATAGGCTTTGAAATTTAAGCGATTTTGGATGCAATTTTGGATGCTAAATTATTAAATGGTTTCTTTTTTTTGATAGTGTAAATAAGGCGGTTATCCGCACTGCTATCATCCCTAGGTGCATAATCCCTGAACCGCGACGTTTTAGGTTCAAGTCCCACCGTATTCGTTGCATGTGGGTTTTGTGTAGATTTATTATGGTTTTGTTAGTTGTTATGTTTGTTATTATAGTTTGTTTATTTGGTCAATTCTCATTGGATGTTTCCACGTATAAAAAATTATTTGATTATAATAAAATTTGAAAATTATATCCTCCTAAAAAAAATGTTAGCGATGAGAGGTGGATCAAAGAAAGCAATAATACTCATGTTATAATTCAGTCGCCATATTATAATTACTACTGAAAGATTCTGATTTAGGGCAATATATATATATATATATATATACTAGATTTCACTTACAAACATAATAATATTATACTAAACATCATAATATTATATTATATATACATATATACATATATATATATATAAAAACATAAATAAATATAAATAAACATTATAAATAAAGAACAATAATATTAGAATTTGAAAATACCAAAAAACCAACCCAACCCTCTCTTCTCATTACTTGAAGAGAAAATGGGGAGGGGTATTTTGGTACTTTCATGCTCGGTTTTTCCATTATTTAGATTGATGATTGAGGGTATTTTGGGAACCTTGTCAAAAAGTTACTATTTGTGGGTCCCATTCTCCATAAACTAATTTTTTTTTGGATTATTTATCTAACGATCCTCATATTTTTATGCTTTATGCTATTTAGTCCTTTACAATTATAGGCTGGACGATTTAACGCGTTGCCTTTTATTTTTGTAATTTTTTTTCTATTTGTCCGATTAAGGTGATTTAAGTGTCTATTAAAAGGTAATTTCATAATCTACCATTCTCATACAGAACTCAAAAGTCAATTTTAATGTTTTGATTCTAAAAATTGCTTCCGAAATTTTGTGGTTTTGATTGCCGGTAAATTTAATATCATATAATTTTTTATCCACATATCCGATTGAAGTTATTGAAGTGTCGGTTAAAAGGTTATTGCATGATTTAGGACTTTCATGAAGGATCCGAAAGCTAAATTTGATCTACGAGTTTCATGAAGGGTTCAAAAGGGAATTTTTATGCTTCAAGATCTCCATTAACAAACATTTTCTTATTTTGATTATTTATCAAATAACCCTCATATTTTTCTGCTTTATACTACTTAGTCCTTTACAAATTATATCTTAATCTAACATCTAACGTTTAAGATTTATTTTTTTATTCTTTGTTCTATTTGTCCGATTAAGTTGATTCATGTATCCATTAAAAGGTCATTTCATGATCTACAATTTTGATGGAGGACTTAAAAGCAAATTTTTATGTTTTAATTCAAAAAAATGTTTCCTAAATTTGGTCGTTTCGATTGTTGGTCTATTTAATACCATATAATTTTCGATCCATATGTCAAATTAAAGTTATTCAAGTGTCGGTTAAAAGGTTACTGAATGATTTACGATTTTCATGAAGAACCCAAAAGTTAATTTGATTTACGAGTTTCATGGAGGGTTCAAAAGGGAATTTTTATGTTTCAAGATATCTGTTAAGAAATATTTTCTTATTTGAATTAGTTATCAAATGACCCTCATACTTTTCTATTTTATATTTTATGCTACTTAGTCCTTTACAAATTCTATCTTAATCGATTTAATGCTTCATTTTTTTTATTTTTTTTTGTTCTATTTGTCCAATTAAGGTAATTCAGGTGTCTATTAAAAGGTAATTTTATGATCAACAACTTTCATGAGAAACTCAAAAGCTAATTTTCATGTTCCAATTCTAAAAAATACTTTTGAAATTTTGTGATTTCAATTGACAATCTATTTAATTTCATATTATTTTTTATCCAGATGTTCAATTAACAAAGATTCACAAAGATCCATTCATAAAATTTTCGACCCCGCAGCGAAGCGCGGGTCAAAAAACTAGTTAAAAATAAAATTAAAATGTAAAATTACCATTTTTTTTTTAAAAACCGGATCATCACATTCATTTGATTAATACTTGAGCTAGGCTTTTTGTCATTTCGACTTTGCTTTTGGGTTATTTATACTTTATACTAAACAATAAAAATAAAATGTAAAATTATCATTTTTTTTTCTAAACCGATCACCGCATTCGTTTGATTAATTTTTGAGCTGGTTTTTTGTCATTTAAACTTTGATTTTGGGTTATTTATAATACCTACTAAGGGTATTTTAGGTATCTATTAAAATGTATCCTTCATCATGGACCCCTCTTTAGATAAAATATTCAATTTTTTACTGACCTACAAGTTCCGACAATTCGCCGAAAATGAGAGCCATGGAATAGCCGTTGGGGCCCAAACAATTGTGGACCACGGAAAAAGGCGGCGGACAATGAGGACCATTTATTGAGTTGACATCCGAGTTTTTGGGAAGGTCGACATAATCGTTCAAATGTATTATTGAAGAGAAAATTTAAATTCCCATTGTAGGAAAAACATGATCTATTGAGCATAGCAATCTAAATGGATTAAAATAAATCATGTTAATTAAATATGGAATTTTGCGAAAGCGAAAGAAATCAAACTAGGGTCAATTACGGTGCTCCTTGATCTTCAATACTCGTGGTGGACTTCTGCTACAGGAATGAGCAGAAACCTCACTAATCACAGTGCAAAAACCTTTTCTTGCTTGACAATGGAGGGAGAAGCTTTTTCTGCAGAAAGTTCTAACTTCCTGATAGAAAAAATGAGAGAGCTCTTTTTTTTACGTAGTTTTCATTTTTCTCTTTTATATATGTGAGTGGTTGTATTCCACTTGAATACTTAGCTAGATAATTTCTAATATAATTCGCAAGGAATTTTATCAAGAAAATATCTCCTATTATTATCCTTGTTAATTTAATCCAAATTAAATTACCAAGATAATAATCTATGTTGGGCTAGACTATCATGGGTGCAAAGCCCAAATGTCCAACATCTCCCACTCACACATGATGGGCAAGCCATCGTAAAGCCTTCTCAACCATCCCAATGCCAAGTTCATACAGGTTAATGAATCGTGCAACCACTGAGTACACCTTGAATTTCTGGAGCTCTATACTAGGAACTCGTTAGAGCCAGCATAGAGACATCTACCCTTTTATAAAGAAATTTAGTGTCTCATGTACCCTAGACCAATTTAATCACATCAGATTGAGTATCTCAAAAACCCTCAATGAGCATACAAATCAATCTTTCCTAATGTTGCAACATATATTCACATTATGTCAAAGCTCTCAAAACCGACATAATGGGTCGACCTTGAATATAGTGCATGACGTGATTCAAATTGTCTTCCCTCTTGCCCTCATGTCACTTGGTTTGAAACAGACTGCTTTCCCAGTAATGTCCCGTAGAACCGAATCATCCATGGTCTTAGGTAACATGCCAAAGTAGCAAACATCCATTCCACGCCTTATGACATAGTCAAAGGTCACTAAGGGCACAATGTAAGGTTTCTCTAAACCTTCATAGGACTCACATGGTGAAGAAGCAGGGATCCATTCTTCCACCTCCTATATAGGTCGTAAAAGCACATGTAGTATGAAATACATGCTACAGTGGAGTGTCTCTTTTCTCTAATAAGAGCGTATGTCAAACTCAACACTGTACAGATCTTAGTCTGGTCACTCCTTTAGTGCCTAACCTGAGCATCCTATTTGCTCACCTTCTTAGGCGCCAAATTAGATCTCACATCCGGCTTACTTCACAGGCTAAATGGATTGTGGGTCAATCTATTTTCGGTCCTTTAGTCAATCATTACTATATTGACCTCATCTTGGCTCCAACCAAGGCGACATCTTAATTATGCTCCTACCGCTCTCAATAAGCGCTAGTAGCTTGTGTCTCATCTTTGCTCACCCCTCATAGGCGCCAAAGGCGATTACTTATGTGAGTGACCCAATCTAAAGCCTGTTGACATACTCCTAAATCTTGTGTGCAAACAATTCATCATAGAAGGAAATGCATGAATTTTATTAATA
>AWWV01006959.1:0-47379 GCA_001974805.1 Corchorus capsularis
TATGTGCAACCGCTTGAGAGTGCATAGCTTGTGTTGAATGAGCTGCTTGCTGAATTATAAAGAAAAAGCTATGATCGATTGTCTGTTTTGTACTGCATTGGCTCTGCTTTTCGATTTGATGCCCTGCTCATTTTCTCTGTTTTGTTTTGTTTGAATTGATGTGCAACTGTCCTCCTGATTGATAAATATGATTTCCTAAGTTTTATTGGCTGCAATCGAATCTAGTTTGATTGATGACCACTTGCCTTGCTCTCTTTGTCCATTCATGTAATTTGTCTCCATTTGAGGCCATGCTTACTGAAAATTTGACTTGTGATGATTAATCAGCTTGAATCATTCTGCCTTGAAATGCTTGCTGTTAGGTTTTCTTTACTGACATCGGTTCTTTGAAATGCCTATTGTTTGCCTTGCTAAATCACTAACACAGTGCCCCTTCCCTTGTTTACTGTCACTCGCATTGCTTGGTTCATTCTCCGTGTTTTTAAATGCCATGTCGTGCCATGAAATTGGAAACCCAAAGCCAAACTGCAAAAGAGCATCAGAGGAAAGGAGCAAAACATCTTTTATAACCCAATTATTCTTTTGTGTTGGCAAATGTAAAAGGAAATGTAATTTGTCTAAAAGAAACTCTTTTTGTGACCCTCTTTTTTTAATTCTAATTTTCTATTTTTTCCTACCTTATAACAACAATGCTATGCAAATGAAAATGTCAACTTTACTTCTACTTATGCTATGCGATAAATAACCCAATTAAATTAATAACCCAAAATGGTTTCCTATAAAAATAGATGGTTAAAGTGCTAGAACCAAACTATTAATTTAGACCATAAATGATATATGCAAATGCAATTTAATCAAAATTTACCATGTAAATTAAAAACTTGTCTTTTTGTGGTTTTTCAATGCAATTTGTTTTATGAATCTAATCAAATTAAATGCAATGTGCACTAAATTACCCAAATGTTCTTTAATTTAAGAATTGATCTAAATGCCCCCTAATTACAAATGACCAGAATGCCCTCATGTGACCAAAATGCTAAATAAGAAATAAATCAATTTAAATTGAAGGATACAGGACAAAAATGAGTGTCTACATCTGGTGTGACTTGAAGATTGCTTTCTGAAAACCTTGGATGAATGTGTTGGTATCTACTGTTTAAGTACTTTCTTTTGACTATATTAAAGTTGAATTGAAAGTCTTATTCTTGCTCTGCTTTTGAAATTGAATGATCATTTTGCATAGAACTGCTTGAGAATTGATTTCTTTGAAAGGCTATTTCTAGCTAGATGCTTGATTATGGAAATTGAACATACTGATTTTTGACTAGTCTGTTCTATGCTATGATGTGTCTTAAAAGAAATTTCCTCTCTATTCTATCTTATCTTTTTAAATGTTTGTGGGTATCGTTCTAGTTAACTAAAACCCTCAGGTGACTATAACACATCCAGTGTAGACATACACAGGTTTTAAAAGGCTTGTGGCATGTGCTAAATGCCATCGTACACCTACAAAAGTGGAATATTTTGTTTTGTTTTGTTTAAAGTCAGAGTCTAGTTATTTCTAATCCATAACTATTTAGGATTGCACATTAATTTTTCTAAGGGACTAGCAAAAGTTGAAGTGTGGGGGAAATATGATAAGACCTAATTTGTGCTATATTTTCTATGCGATTTTGCCTTGTTTTGGTAGTCGTAAGTGTCTATTTCACCTCATATTTCTCATATTTGTGTTTTCAGGCCCATTTGGAGCTATTGTTTAAGATAATGAAGATTTGGAGCAATTTTGGATCAATTTGGAGAAACTATTGATTTGGCCATTTTTAGCACAATAGGCCCATTAGGCTCGTTTGAGCCCATGAAGCCCAGAAGGAAGCCCGAATCATTGGAGACCCAAATATGATTTTTATAGATCCAATTCAGATGTCTTAAAGTCCAAAGAGGAGTTCCAAACCCAATCAGCAATTATGATGCAGTAATTAATTAATTATGGAGAAATTCCTTTTCCTAGTCAACATAGGATTCACAAATGCAGTTTCGGTATAAAATTCATATCTTTTGATTCGGAGCTCAGAAAAAATGCAAACGATATACTGTTGGAAAGCTGACTTCAAGCTCTACAACTTTTTTGTTTTTCCCGAGAGCCAATTTTGCCGTTAAGATGGTCGAAAATGCCCCTGAAGTATTCTGGACAGATTTGACTACAAATCCAAATCGACTTAGGAAAGCTTGTGCCGACCTTGGGGAGCCTTGGACGGTTTTTGCAGCTGCAATTGATGATGTGGAACACTACAATTGGCCTAGGAAGGATCCTAATTAATGAGGATGATCTACTTCAACCAATTAGAGCTCTTGCTTGGAGACAAAGTTGATGTAAATCCTAGTTAGAGTAGGATTAGGAAATTAGATGTCTATCTAACCCTTTGTGCAGCCACATCTAAGGGTGGAAATTGATTTCCACAAGGGTAGGGTATGTCATAGGTTTGCCTATAAATAGGTAGGATTATTTTAGGATTGGTCAGAATTCTCATAACACAAAAACTAGACTTAGAGATTTTCTCTCAAGGGAAAGCCGGCACCCTTGGCGTAACTTTGCCCTATAGTTTGTCGACTTGTATGGTGATTATGATTATGGAGATTTCAATTATCTTTACTCCAATCATGTGTGAGTAAGTCTCTTTAATCTTTCCATTGTAAGTGATAATCAATCTCTTGACAATTGAATCTATGGGGAGGATCTTGTGTTTGCCGAATTTGGTATGATGATTTCGGTTTTGCTATGTTGTTTGATGGATGATTTTTATGATTGATAATTCAATTCATGTTTTCTTATCTATCTCCATGATTATTGCTTATGTTGTGAATTGATTTTTGATAGATTTAGGCCTATCTATTTATGATCTTTGCATGACTTTTGCTAGGTTAGATTTGATGAAGCTTTAATAATTGAATCTAATTCTAAGTAGCAAGATTTGGTATAATTAGTGAAGCGTTAGTAACTAATTTATTGAATTGAGATTAGATTTGATCTTATGCTTAGGTGAAGCTTTAGTAACCTAAAATATATGCTTGGTATATCTATTGATCTTTATGCTTTGTTATTTACATGATTCAAGAAGCTTTAGTATTGAATTAGGTAATTGATAAAAGGATTATCTTTGTGAAGCTTTAGTAGAAATTTAATTATCTTTGATATAGATTAAGGTAAGAAGAAGCTTTAGTAATCTTATCGTTAGCCAAGGACTTAATTGAATTGTTTGTTTTATGGGTGATCCGATGATCCAGGATTTTATTTGTTAAGGGAGAGATTGATCTTATGTTGGAAGGATGTTTATTATTGCTTATCTATTTTAATTGCTTTTTATTTTGCTTTTTGTTAATTTGATCTGCTTAACCCCTGTTTACTTGAGTTTACTATGACAACCTGAGTTGAAAAGAGCCTATAATTCTCTCTGTGGGATCGACTTGTGCTTGCCCTAGATACCAGTTAGAGTTAGTTCAGTATTTTATTTTATGACTGCTTGACAACAACGATCATATTATAACCCACGAAAACCCTTGATTTGTATCCATGATATGCATTCCTTTGAGTAATGGAGATATACATGAAGACACAAGCTTATGGAGAGAAGTAGTTATAGGATGTGATGAATAATGAGTGATTAGAACTACTTTAATTATGGTTACTTAAGAACAAAGATGCTTGTTATTTCTTGATCTTTTGAATTAAGTGCTCTTAATATTCTTTGTTATTCTGACTTCATAATTGCATTAATCTTTGATATATGTATGTATTCAAAATATTTTTTTGAAAAGATTGGTTTTTATGTTATGTTTGTTTCTTAGTTTTTCTGCACTAGTTTGGTAGGGACTAGCAAAGGTTTATTGTGGAGGAAATTATGATCGAGTTAAAATTAACCCTATTTTTATGATCATTTTCCTATGCTTTTTAGTATTTTTATGTGTATTTTAACCCTATTTTAAAAGTATTTGTGTTTTTAGGTTTTGAAGACAAGAAAAGTGGAAACTTGTTGTTTTTCACTTTTTTTGGAGCTATTTTGATGACTTTTTACTCAAATATGGACTTAAAAATTTGGAGTAAAGATTTGGAGATTCAAAATTCGTGTTTGAAGATTTATTGAAGATAATTTGAAGAATCGAAGACCATTGAAGAATTATCTCAAGAAGCAAGAATTGAGGATTGAGCTTAAATTGCGAAGGATTGAAGACAAGAAGCCCTGAAGCCCTAGAATTTTAGGATATTTTATATGGGATAATACTCAGCCCATATAGGCCCACAATTGGAGTTAAAATCCCAATTTGTGCCGCATATATCCAAGGAAATATCCAATTCCCGCATATTCCCGCATACTAGTCCTAGTTGGATTAGGATTCAGCGCAATCTCGGTAAAAAGGCCATAACTTTTTGCTCAGATGTCCGTTTTAGACCCGTGAGTAGCCGTTGGAAAACTAATTCCGAGGTCTACAACTTTCCATTGATGTCCAAAGCCCAGTTCTGCCATCTTCAAGCCCGAAATTGCTGTCGAAGTTGCTGTTCGATTTCAGAATTTTCTAGAGTCCTATTTTCACTTGGTTTTCGGCTCTAGGAAGACTTTTAAGCCAACTTGGAGACCAAGTCAGCCTCTAAACCGTCTTAGACCATTCCTAAGTCTATGTGGAGTCTAATTAGTCCACTATAAATAGCCACCTTTTGTAACCCTAGATCATATACTTTTCTTTTCATCTTTTTCTTAGAAAATACTTTAGTTTTTCCTAAGGGTGTCGACACGCCTTCTTCAAGAAGAGGGGTGCGATATCCCTAGCCACCATCAAGGGAGATTTCGGTCCTAAGTCTTGTAAGTTTTCTTATGCATCTCATGGATTTTTCCAAATTCATGAGTAGCTAATTTTCTTAATACTTCTGATCCTTTGGTGATTTCAATCAATTGATTATGGTGAGATTTGTGTGCTTATAATTTGATATTTGTTCTTGATTGGATAGATTATTGATCCATGTTTTAATCTTATGATTTTGATAATTATTGATTTATTCCGGCCGGTAAGGATATAATTTGATAAATCTAAAATTAGATCAAGCTTAGAACTAGCCCTTCCTTCCAAGGGATTGTTAATCCTTGTACTTGAAAAGGTATGAGTTTGGTTTTACTTGTTAAGCATGTGTGAAAAATAATTGTTCTTAATGCGTTGTTCTTTGGTGATTTTTAAGCCCTAGCCAGGAAATCAATTGCCAAAAGAATAATAGGGATAATTTAAGCCCTAGCTCGGAAATCTTATCTAATATACATGTTAGGGTTTCCCTGGACTAGTTGTCATCAAGAATAAAATATTAAATTCATCTTTTAAATCAAGGATTCATAGTTAATTTGATTGATTTCTACTATTGGAGAAGAAGTATGCTTTTAATTATTGTTTGTTTTATTAATTGCCATAGATTTAGATTTAATTTAGTTTGCTTTGTTCTTAGTTTAATTGCATTCTATTTAATTGTTATTTTTAATCTCCTGTTTTCTTTTCAAAAGTAAATTTTTAGAGAAGATTTATTCTTTGGATAAGTCTATTCCCCTTTTCTGTGGGATTCGACCCCTGCTTGCCCTATCTACTTATAGGTTTTTGTGGGGTTTTTATGATTGAGACGACCGATCAGCTATTAACATTAGAAAGTTCAGAACATAAAGTTGTGTGCTTCAGATGAATGCACAGTTGTACTTTGGGAATTGTGTGTTCAACTAGGAATTGATTCAATAGGATTGTATGGCCTGAACAGTTGCAACTCGATTGAGATTTATGTCCAACAGAGTTGATTGTGCATGTGGATTGATTAGGAGGTTAAATAGTCTATTATCGATGATATAAAGAGTGATTTATCAATCATAATGGAGAAGAAGAGTATGTTGTTAGTAGTGTTAATTCATTTAAATCATAATTACCATAGTTTGCTTATTTACTTGGTGCTATTAATCTGTTTTGTGTTCCTAGTTTATTTTCTCAAGCTTTTGTAGGTTTAACTTGTCCCTCTCCGTGGATCAGACCCTTACTTACCCTGTTCTACCTATTCAGTAGTATTAGAGTTGGTGAGGAATTTCATTTCTGAATCGTGTCTTTACTGTTAACGACCAATAAGGGCACATCAGATGCCGCAACGAAGCGCAACAGGTTGTTCTCTAGTATATATCTACTATATAAATGATAATTTCTAATGATGATTTCTTACTGTCAGTCTGACTTAGAGACATTTTTGCTGTTTTTAGTGGTTGTTGTGTTGTTTGCTCAGTGTTCCTATCTTATTTGGGTTGCCAGTCCAGGATTTTGTCTTACTGTGTTGTATGGGTTTGTGTTTTTTTAGCTTTGTTTTGGGTGTTTGTTTGGGCTTCAATTCCTCTTGGGCTTGGCTATTGTTTGTTCTCTTTCCTTCATTTTTTTTCTCCCATTTTATTCACTCCAATATCTCACTTCCCTCCAACAACAAACGTCTAGCCCCAACGGAAAAAGAAAAAGCGATTAAAGAGGGAAAAAATTGGAAAGAGAAACATTTCTGTCAGTGGCTTCCTAATATTTTCCAGGTTCCATTCTCCGTCGATTGTTAATTTTTCTCTCATTATCCATTCCTCTTCTCTTCGAAATTTCTTTTCTTTCAATTTTTCTTGCAAGTTTTTGTTTTTTGTTATGTTTTTCAGAGATATGAGAAGGAGAAATCATGGACTTTTCATACGTTTCAAGTACTATTTATTTTAAAATTTGGATGTTCTTTGAATAATTTTTCGTGGATTATCTGAAATTTAAAAAAAAAATTTGCAAGCTTTTGTTTTCTCATATTTTCCAGGTTGAAGAGAGTATTTCAAGCAAGTAATTTATGCTATTTGGCAGGTATATTCCCTTCTTTCCAATGTTTATTTATGATTGGTCTTGAGTTAATTTTTTAGTTGTTTTTCATTTCATATTAAATGTTATTCAACAGGTAATTGTGTTCTTCTTTGAATTGCAAACAATTTTTGCCTAACAGGTATTTGTTTAAATGCTTGAGTTAGTATCAATTAAATGTATTTTTGTGTTTGTGGAATGTTTTTTGCCCATCTGGCTCTCACTAAATTACCTGCGTGCAGAGGTTAGTGACTTAACATTTTCTGTTGTTGTTAAAACTTTAGAATTATATGGACTAAATAGCTTTTTTGCCCTATGAACTTTGGAAATTTAGTCCAGTTTGTCCACTGAACTAATAATTGTGTCACATTACCCCTTTCATTTTCAAAATCGTGCCAAATTACCGCCTGCCGTCAACGCCGTTAGTCACATGCCGTCACGTGACTAACAGTTTCGTCAGGCCTTCATGTAAATACTTACGTGGCATTTATTAGCTGACATGGATTATCCACGTCAGCTAAGATGAGCCCCATCCCGCCCAAAGTTAAAAGAAAAAAAAAGGAAAAACAAAATGGAAAAAAGAAAAAGAAAATAAAAGGAGATCTTCTCTCTACTGTTCATCTTCTTCCCCGATCTCTCTCATCGTTGAAAAGCCGCCACCATCAAATATTACCCCATGGCTTATTATCCCAACACGTGGCGACCACCATCGTAGACAGCTTGTGAGACCAGCCCCATCAATCCAATGCTTCCTCCGCCATAAACCAAGTCAATGTTCCTTTCAACCTCCATGTTCTTTTTATTTGATTTGATTATTACCCAACTACGTGTTCAATTTAAACATTTTCCTCCAGATTTACTCCATTTCCATCACACTATTTTATTCCTTGTAGTCTTTTTCTCTATTATATTCAACTTCAATTGATTCAAAGTTTTGTACAGGGCAAACAGAGGAAGACTTTGAACTGAGTTTTCTGATGAATCTGATCTTTTCTTTGGTAAATCTGGAAAACTCTAAACAATATCAATTACTATAAGCTAAATTTCTTAAACCAAGTATGCATCATAAAAAAAGCTTTTAAATAGTTCAGTTTGGTCAAACCGTTTAACGTTTTCTCCGTATTTATCTTTCAATTGTTCCTTTTCATTCTCAATATTCCAAGTTGCGTCAACCGGCTAACTTCTGCAACATTGAGCTAAGGGCGCTAATATCCCGTCGACGAATAGAATTTCCCAAGTAATAGTCTGGGTCATAATTAATTAGATTTCGCAAAGAACTGAGGTGTGATTTAATTAGGGCTAGGAATCGAAATGAGCTGAAATGAAAGTTTACACTAAGTAATTTCCAGAAACATGGGTCAACGTCTGCAGAAGAAGGAAAATCGATTGAACCCAACTGACCTTCTTCGAAAGATTATATGGCCACTAACTCAAATGTCGATTTCGGTCACTAAACCCATTTATGAAAAGGGTAAAGAACCCTAACTCGTAAGAATTTCCCCCAAGCGATCCCATTGCCATCACAATCTACCTCCTATACTTCCCCCACTGATTTACCCACTGCATGTCCAATTTTCTCATTCATAAGTCCCAAAGGAATATCATGAATTTGCACCCAAAAAGAGCACCAATCCATATTAATGGAGTCAATATTAGTGAAAGTAAAAGCATCAAACTCACGCAATACCAGTAGAGACTTATTATAAGTCCAAGGCTGTTGAAGGAAAGCTCAATCCTTGTCTGCCTCGGCTTCGAATTGAAGAACAAATTTCTTGTCCCATATCTCTTTGATCTGCAATCCTCGTGATAAATTCCACACCCGATGGAGCACGTCACGCATCGTTTTCAGATTTATGGCCTTCTTCGAGAGAGACAACCAACCAAACAGCTTTGACCCTCTTCCACCCATTGCTTCTCAATCACCACCTTTCTATTTCCCATGTTTAACGGTGAGGGAGATCAGGAAAGAAGAAGAACAGTAGAGAGAGAAGCTCTCTGTTTTTTTTTCTTATGCTTTTTCCATTTTGTTTTTCTTTTCTTTTTACTTTGGGCGGGATGGGCCCACCTTAGCTGACATGGATAATCCACGTTAGCTAATAAATGTCACGTAAGTAGTTACATGAAGGCTTGACCGAACCGTTAGTTACGTGACGGCACGTGACTAACGGCGTTGACGATAGAGGGTAATTTGGCAAGATTTTGAAAATTAAGGGGGTAATGTGGCACAATTATTAGTTCAGGAGGTAAATTGACCTAGATTTCCAAAATTCAGGGGACAAATTATATGAGCTGCATTCCCTGCTGTAAAGCAAGAGATGATTTTGGTTGTTATGTTTTCATGTAAACGAGGTAGTTAATTTCGCAGGGTTATTAAATATTTTCTGATTCAAGCTGGAGATTTTGTTTGCATTTTGATTTTATGTAATTAGCTCAGCCATGCTAGTAAAAAGTAAACATTCCTATAAACTGTGCATTCCTCATGTAAAAATTATAGAATTTCCTAAAGAATGTTACTAGCTTCACATTGAAATGCTAATTTTAACAAATCTCTTAAAATGGTCTGGCTTATAATATCACACCCTATACCAAAAAAATGAAAATCGAATCTTCTCTTTTTTATTATTAGATAGGAATTTGCTATCATTAGATAGATTTTACTTGCTGCCCATTTTAACAAAACTATTTGACTAATTTGGAGCTTTAGTCCTTAACTTTATTTTTGCATCATTACTCGTTAACTTTACATACATAACTTTTGATGATTTTTACATGCTAATTGTACGAAGCTTCATATTAACCCTCAGACAATGCAAAGAGAACCAAGTACAGGTAAATTCAACATCACTTCCCTCTTTGATACGAATCTAGTTGTGTTAGATTCAAATCTACCCTTTGAATAGCCACCAAAGTCGACTTGAAATACCAAAACTTCTAGACTTGTAGAATTCGATAAATCTGACCTAGTCTTCTTCTTCGTTTGTCGGCCTTAAGCCCTCAATTAGACCTGCAATTGAACACTTAAGATCACAAGATTCACAAACAATTAAGCAATCACAACCTAATTGTTTTGCTAGGACTCTACAAGATTGAAGAACCCTAAGTTTGCTCAAACTAGAATAATGAAGCTAAGATAATCAATTTGAGTGTAAAACCTCAACTTTATTAATCAACTCAACTTGTGTTTACAAGAGGGGGATGGAGCCTTTATATAGGGGAAGGGTCGACGCATAAACCCCCCTTAACCTCCTTACATAGGCAGTTTACACTTAAGAGGAAGGAACAAGGAAATTGCATACTCCTTGTCCTACTAGGAAAAGTAAATACATAACTTAATTAAGCAAGCATTGGACTTAGTCAAACAAGGCCCAACCCAATGTCATCTAAACTAATTAAACAGCTAAACTAAGATAGAATTAAGGCCCATATGGCCGAATTACACAATGCAAGCTCTAGGGTTCAACGATTTCAAGTAAATTGCAAAGCTTGGAATCGTTGGGAATATTCTTGATGATGTCGACTTCAATGCTTCCCAATTGATCTTCAATGTACTTCAAGCCTTCAAGATGAGTTCGAACAAAGCTTGTTAACGCATCTTTGAACTTCTTAGCTCTTGCTCTTGTCATCGGACCTAAAGGCATCTTCAAAGGATCAAATGGCATCATAATGGCATCTCCATGACCTAATGGCATCTTTGGTGCGATTCCATTGGCATCTTCATGAAACCTTGCGATTCCATCCTCTCCTTTAAGCTTGTCCATGCTTCCTTTCACTCCTTGATCATCCCCTCCATGATCTCCATTGTGTTCTTCATGTCCATGATAAGCCCTTGGCGCATCATCCCCTCTCCCTTGAAAAGGATTTGTCCTCAAATCTGCATCACTCCATGATAAAGCATCGGCCACAACATTCTCCTTACCTTGTTTGTAGCGCACCACATAAGGAAAACTCTCAATGAACTCACTCCACTTAGCATGTCGTTTGTTCAACTTTTGTTGGCCTCTCAAGTACTTCAAGCTTTCATGATCCGTGTGAATCACAAACTCTTTAGGCCAAAGATAGTGTTGCCATGTTTGTAGTGCTCTCACAAGAGCATACAACTCTTTGTCATAGGTTGGATCATTCAATGCAGCCCCATTCAACTTCTCACTAAAATAAGCTACAGGCTTCCCACCTTTCATTAAAACAGCTCCAATTCCAACCCCTGATGCATCACATTCAATCTCAAAAGTATTGTTAAAGTTAGGTAAAACAAGCAAAGGAGCATTAGTTAGTTTTTCCTTCAAAGTCTCAAATGCTTCTTGTTGTTCTTTTCCCACCTTGAATGGTGCATTCTTCTTCATCACACTTGTAATAGGGGTGGCTAAGGTCCTAAAGTCCTTAACAAACCTCCTATAGAATCCGGCTAGTCCATGAAAAGATCTCACTTGACCAACGTTGGTGGGGGTTAGCCAATCGTTGATTGCTTTGATCTTCTCCTCATCAACTTATATACCTTGCGATGACACCGCAAAACCAAGAGAAACAAACAAGCTTGTTCATGAAAGTACTAGGTGCATTAGTCAATCCAAAAGGCATAATTAACCATTCATACAATCCTAGCTTAGTTTTAAAGGCAGTTTTCCATTCATCACCCTCTTTCATGCAAATTTGATAATTTCCACTCTTAAGATCAATCTTTGAAAATAAGCAAGCACCATGCAATTCACCAAGCATATCATCTAATCTAGGAATAGGGTGACGATACTTTACCGTTATGTTGTTTATTGCTCTACAATCAACACACATTCTCCAAGTTCCATCCTTCTTAGGAACAAGCAAAACAGGAACTGTACATGGAGAAAGGCTTTCACGTACAAAACTCGTAGCTCTCCAACTTGCTTCTCTAACTCTTTTGTTTCTTCAGGATTTGTCCTATAAGCTGGCTTATTAGGTTTTTGCGCTCCAAGGATGAAGTCAATTTGATGTTCAATCCCCCTAATTGGTGGTAAACCACTAGGAATCTCCTCAGGAAACACATCTACATAATCACTCAAAAGAGAAACAATGTTGCTTGGAAGCTCTCTTTCCAAGTTGTTAGTAGCAACAAGTGTATTTTTAAGCAAAAGCAAGATCAAAACAGAATTATCATTCAAAGCTTCTGTAATCTCACTCTTAGTAGCTAACATACACTCCTTAACATCTTTTTTAGAACTAGCATGCTTATCAACCAAAACAGATTTGTTGTCAACGCAATTCACACTAGAACTAACATTCTTAGCCTTTTCTTGAATCCTATATTCCGGTTCCAATTTAGCAAAATCCTCTTTTAATTTCAATTGATCCTTTAAAGTTTCTTGAGGTGATAAAGGAATCAAAGTAATAGGATTCTGCCACAAACAAAAGAATACTTATTTGTCTCACCATCATGGTGGACCTTGTTTTCATATTGCCATGGTCGACCAAGTAAGACACGGCATGCTTGCATTGGAAGCACATCACATAGCACCTCATCATTGTACCTGCCCAAAGAAAGAGAAACTAAAACTTGTTTGTTAACCTTAATCTCCTCTCTATCATTAAACCATCCTAAACTATAAGATTTAGGGTATTTGGTGGTGGGCAATGACAACTCCTTCACTAAGTACACACTAGCTATGTTTGTACAACTTCCTCCACCAATGATCACACTACTAGGCTTCCCACACCCATACATCCTAGTATGAAACAAATTCTCCCTTTGATTGTGCACATCTCCTTTAACATAAGCACTTAAAGTTCTTCTTGCAACTAAGTTTAAGAGTGCCGGTGTATTACCATCATCATCATCCTCATCATCATGCACAAATCCCCTTTCATCATCTCCATCACCACTAGATCCTAGAGCAAACTCTTCATCTTCACTCACAACCTCATCATGCTCATTAAGATACATAACCTTCTTGTTAACGCAATCGTTAGCATAGTGTCCAAATCCTTGACACTTAAAGCACTTAACATGAGTTTTAGAAGAAGAACTTGATGAAGACTTAGAATCGGATTTAGGGCTTACTCCCTTTTGTGCCACCTCCTTCTCCTTGTTGAATGATTTCTCATCTTTCTTAATTGGAGTTTTCCATGAGCTTGATGATGATGCATAGCTCTTCTTAAAGCCATTCCTTTTAACTTGACTCTCGGCCTTCAAAGCATGTTGAAGCAATTCCTCAACATCATAGTGTTGTTGCATCTCCACTATGTCATGAATTTCTCTATTTAGCCCCGCCAAAAACCTAGCCATGGTGGCTTGTGGAGCTTCATCAACCTCGGCCCTAGACATCAACAACATCATCTCCGAGTAGTACTCATCAACACTCTTTGTCCCTTGCCTCAAAGATTGCAAGCTTTGATAAAGAGAATTGACATAGAAGCTTGGAACAAATCTCTTCCTCATGAAACTCTTCAATTCCAACCAAGTTTCAATAGGTCTCTCCAAATTTCTCCTCCTTGATTGCACCAATTGATTCCACCAGTTCAAGGCATTCTCCGTAAACTCAAGGATAGCAATTTGCACCTTCTTGGATTCGGCATAGGGGTGATAATCAAAGTACATGTCCAATTTTGACTCCCACTCCAAGTAATCCGCTGGTGACCCTCTCCCATTGAATTTAGGGAATTTGTACTTGATGTTGTCTTTAGGCTTCACTCTTTCAACTCCCCTCCTAGGTCGCAAATTCTCATTATAAGCTTGACCCCCAAGATCTTGTTGCCGTAATCTCTCCATAGGACCTATTCTAGGGACGACTTGTCTTGGTGATGGAGGTTGTGCCCTTTCATTGTTGTTTGCGGCATTGGCTCTTTGTTGAGCTTGTTGATTTTGGCCATCTTTGATTTGTTGAACATAATTGGATAGTGCATCCATATGTTACATTAGGGCTTGCAACATAGTATCCAAATCGGCTTGATTTTGCTCTCCTTGTTGGCCCTCCATGGTACCTACAAAAGAACAAAGATTAGTAGTAAAAATTTCTCACAAGTGTGTGTGTGTGTATACCTTGATTGTGCTCTCGTGTTTGCACTCAACCTATGGATTGGCGGTCCACTACTCTCTTGATGATCTCACAAGATTATGCCTTTTACTAGCTTCAATAGGCCTAATAAGAGCAACTCGTTAGAGAACCACTTTCTTCCCGTGACCTACTTGAGGAACAAACAATTAGTAGCCAAATTTTTGTGAATCAAAGGACAGTGATCTAAACCAAAACCAAACCACTTATGCAGATCTCTTGTGTCGAATTCCTTCTCCAAAACTTGCTGCACAAAACTCAATTCAAACACAATTCAACAATTCAATTCGATTAGAAAACCCTAGTACCACTTGAATCCAATTTTGTACCACTTATCTCGAATAGGGTTGCTCGAGCTCAAATCAACCCTATTTTTATAGCTATTTTTCTATGCTTTTTGCTAGTTTTATATGGAATTTAACCCTATTTTACTAGTATTTGTGTTTTTAGGTCATGAAGACAAGAAAAGTGAAAACTTATTGTTTTTTCACTCTTTTTGGAGCTATTTTGGTGACTTTTTACTAAACTATGAACTTAGCAATTTGGAATGAAGATTTGAAAATTCGAAGTTCGTGTTTGAAGATTATTTGAAGATATTTTAAAGATTTGAAGATCATTGAAGAATTATTTCAAGAAGCAAGAATTGAAGATTTGGAGCTTATTTGCAAAGGATTGAAGCCAAGCCCAGAACAAGGCCGGAAGTTAAGGATTTTTGGATAATTTATATGGGATAACACTCAGCCCATGTAAGCCAACAATTGGAGTTAAAATCCCAATTGGTGTCCCTTATATCCAAGGAAATATCCAAATCCCGTAATTTCCCGCAACTAGTCCTATTTGGACTAGGATTCAGCGCAGTCTCGGTAGAAAGGCCATAACTTTCTACTCAGATGTCCGTTTTAGGCCCGTGAGTAGCCGTTGGAAAGCTAATTCCGAGGTCTACAACTTTTCTTTGAAGTCCAAAGCCCAGTTCTACCATATTCAAGTCCGAATCTAAAGTGGTAGTTTCTGCAGAAGTCCAGAAAATTCCAGGATCCTATTTTGACTTGGATTCTACTCTAGGAAGACTTTTAATCCAACTTGGAGTCCAAGTTAGACCTAGAACCGTCCTAGACCCTATCCTAAGTCTATGAGGAGTATAATTAGTCTACTATAAATAGCCACCTCCTATAACACAAATCATATACCTACATACATAACAACACACAATTCTCTATCATCTTTTTCTTAGAAAATAATTTAGTTTTTCTCTAGTTTTAGGCTAGGTGTGTCGACACCCTCTCTTTGCATAGAGAAGTGCGGCATCCCTAGGGTTTCAAGGAGGAGATTCCATCCCTTCTAGTCTTGTAAGTTTTCTTATGCCTCTCATAGATTTTCCTAAATCCATGAGTAGCTAATTTCTTAATACTTCTTATCCTTTGGTGAATTCAATTAATTGATTATGGTGAGATTTTTGTGCTTATAATTTAATGTTAAGTTTTTGATAGATAGATTACAGATCCCTGTTTTTCTTATGATCTTGTTGGTTGTTGAATTATGAGGCCTGTAAGGAGATAACTGGATAGATCTATTGTTAGATCAAGCTTAGAACTAGCCCTTCAAGTTTGATCATTAGTAACAATTGGAGGTGAACTAGCCCTTCCTTCCAAGGGAAATGTGATCCTTGTGTCGGGGTAACCTGATATGAGTTTGGTTTTATTTATTAAGCATGTGTGAAAAAAAATAATTGTTCTTAATGCATTGTTCCTAGGTAGTTTTTAAGCCCTAACCAGGAAATCAATTACCGAAAGAATGATAGGGATAGATTAGCCTTAGCCCGGTGATCCAATCTAATATACATGTTAGGGTGGCTTGCGAGATTCTCCTAGACCAGTTATCATCAAGAATAAGATATTGAATTCATCTTTTAAATCAAAGATCCATAGTTAAATTGATTGATTCATACCATTGAAGAAGAAGTATGCCTTTTAATTATTGTTTTCTTTATAATTTGCTATAGATTTAGATTTAATTTACCTTGCTTTGTTTTAAGTTAAATTGCTCTCTTTTTAATTATTTTCTTAAAATCCCCAATTTTCTATTTTAAAACTAATTTTTGGAAAATATTTGCTCTTGGGATAAAAGTTCTTCACCCTTCTTTGTGGGATTCGACCCCTACTTGCCCTATCTACTCAGTTAGGTTTTGTGGGGATTATTTTTATGATTGCTGACGACCGATCAAGGGTTTTAACCTGAAATTCTTCAAATTAAACTTCAATTCACAGCAAAAGCAACCCAAGAATTTCAATCACACAATCAATTAGGGTTAATTGCAACCAATTGAATCAATTGCACAAGATAAACCCTAATCCCCAAATTCCCAAAACTAAAACCCTAGTTCCTGCAAAACGTCGATAACACCACAGACTTTTTTTGATTTTTTTCAATATTTTTCCCAGAAAGATCACACTAAAAGAAGTCTATAGCTCAAATTTCAAAGCTTTCCGAGCTCAAACGAATCCAGAACAAAATTCACAAGTTTCTGGTCGAAATTTTTTTATTGTTTCTTATTTTTTTTGATATTTTTCGATATAACTCCTAGTTATAAGGAACTCAAATCTGAAATTTCAAGTCGATTGGAGTTAAGATGAATCGGCTATGATTTTTCAAAGTTTCTGATTTTTTTTTATTTTTCAAGAAGATGAATAAGATGGATGAAAAACTTGATGATAAATGAATAGAAGGATAGATTTACCGATTGTAGATGACAACCTATGCTCTGATTACCAATTGATACGAATCTAGTTGTGTTAGATTCAAATCTACCCTTTGAATAGCCACCAAAGTCGATTTGAAATACCAAAACTTCTAGACTTGTAGAATTCGATAAACCAAACCTAGTCTTCTTCATTCGTCGGCCTTAAGCCCTTAAGATCACAAGATTCACAAACAATTAAGCAATTGAACACTTAAGATCACAAGATTCACAAACAATTAAGCAATTGAACACTTAAGATCACAAGATTCACAAACAATTAAGCAATTACAATCTAACTGTTTGCTAGGACTCTACAAGATTGAAGAACCCTAAGTTTGCTCAAACTCGAACAATGAAGCTAAGATAATCAATTTGGGTGTAAAACCTCAACTTTATTAATCAACTCAACTTGTGTTTACAAGAGGGGGATGGACCCTTTATATAGGGGAAGGGTCGACGCATAAACCCCCCTTAACCTCCTTACATAGGCGGTTTACACTTAAGAGGAAGGAACACGGAAATTGCCTACTCCTTGTCCTACTAGGAAAAGTAAATACATAACTTAATTAAGCAAGCATTGGACTTAGTCAAACAAGGCCCAACCCAATGTCATCTAAACTAATTAAATAGCTAAACTAAGATAGAATTAAGGTCCATATGGCCGAATTACACAATGCAAGCTCTAGGGTTCAACGATTTCAAGTAAAGTGCAAAGCTTGGAATCGTTGGGAATATTCTTGATGATGTCGACTTCAATGCTTCCCAATTGATCTTCAATGGACTTCAAGCCTTCAAGATGAGTTCAAACAAAGCTTGTTAATGCATCTTTGAACTTCTTAGCTCTTGCTCTTGTCATCGGACCTAAAGGCATCTTCAAAGGATCAAATGGCATCGTAACGGCATCTCCATGACCTAATGGCATCTTTGGTGCGATTCCATTGGCATCTTCATGAAACCTTGTGATTCCATCCTCTCCTTTAAGCTTGTCCATGCTTCCTTGCACTTCTTGATCATCCCCTCCATGATCTCCATTGTGTTCTTCATGGCCATGATAAGCCCTTGGTGCATTACTCTCCGCTGCCACATACTCACACAAGCATTACACAATTAACATCAATACTATCTGCTGCCACTCTAACTTATATCTGCACTGGAATTAAAATGCACTTTGTTGCCCTCAATGCTGCTAGCAATAATATTCCTGCATCTTGATGTTTACAATCCATCTTGCTAATCCAGATTTCCTCAGTCCCTCCTCTTTTTCCTGCCCCTGCCTTATCTCTCTAATGCATAGCATGGATGATTGCTTTAGGTTGCCTCAGTTTCCCTTTGCTCTCACCATAACTTTATACCAGTCACTATACCTTCCATTGACCAAATACGTCTACTTAAACTTTAGGTCACAAAGGTAGATCAACCCAGGCTACAATGAGGACCCAGGTGATGAATGACTATCTATGCAAGCAATGTGTACCTCTATCTACATATGTAATATTATGATATCAATATCTTATAAAGGCTTAAATGCCAAAATGTACGCTAAAGTTTATATGGACTGTCACTTTGCACCTAAATTTTTTATTTTGATCATATCGCACCCTAATGTTTTATTTTGCGTACATTTTGCACCCTCTGTTATCGAAAATTTGTTAAGTACCCGACGACGCCGTTATGATGCTGACGTGGCAAGCCACGTCAGCCAAATTACCACGTGGCATGGCACGCCATCATAAAAAAGAATGTAAGAAAATTTTGCCATGTCAGCATGGCACGTGGCATTTCCATCCTATATGGCATGTCACGTCAGCACCGTAACGGCGTCGTAACCATTTTTCGTCACAGAGGGTGCAAAATGTTCGCAAAATAAAACATTAGGTTGTGATATAATCAAAATAAAAAAGTTGGGTCCAGAGTGGCAATCCTTATAAACTTTATGGTTCATTTTGGCATTTAATCCATCTTAGAATGACTAAGCATTAACCATCCAGGCCTCAGTCACTCCAATAAGCAAACGCAGGCAATAAATTGGGAATTTTTTCCCATATTAATACTGACATGCAGGCATATATATGTGTAGCATCAGGGGATATCTATCTCGCAATGACTGAGATATGTGTAGCCTCAGTCAGTCCAATAACTAAACTATACCAACAGATTGGAATTTTTGTGTCCTCTTAACACTGATGTGCAGGTGTAGACACCCATTTTTGACTTATATCCTTTAATTTAGTATATTTGTTTCTACATTTGCATTTCGGGTCATTTATGTTATTTTCTAATTCACTTTTGGCATTTAAGTAAATTAACTTTTGGCGTTTAGTAGCTTTGATTACTTAGATTGCATTCTAAGATTAAAAAATGGAAATTGGAAAATTAAAAAAATAATAATAATAAAAAGAAGAGAAGAGTTTTGTTTCCACTCTTGCATTTCCTTTTATTGATTTGCTAAAGTTTACATATTTTACAAAATATACAGGAGGTAGTTTGCATTCACAGGTTTTCGTTCAATACAAAGCACATTAATTACATTTTGGTTCACAAGTTAGAAAGTAGTTTTCATTGGAGCCTTCCCTCATTTCTCTTTCTTCCATGTTTTCTTCATCCTTTGTTAGTTCTTCAGCTTCCACTTCGATTCAGGGCAATCCCGAAGTGCAGTTGTTCAAGCTCAACAACAGGTTGGAATTTAGCAAAGGGAACAGGGATGAAACATCAAGAAAAAGGGGCAAAATCACACACATCAAGATAAAAGAAAGTATCAAGATGATAAAGCCCACTAGCAAGTTCCCTGTTTTCTCAAAGACATGTTAAGTGCATCAAAGAAAACAAGGAAAACACATTTGAAATGTGTGTCGGATCAGTAATTTTCAAGGCATTGCAACTTAATGTTTCAGCAGATTAAACGCGATCAGGAAAAGAACAGAGCACAACATGCCAACAAGGAAACCAGCAATGCTCATCACAAGAAACAAAGTTCAGTTTTTGATCAAGCAAAATTCATAACAGGAAACAGGAAAATTCAATTCCAAAGCATTTACAAATTGATGTCCTGGAAGTTCTTAAGAGCACAGAAACAAAATAGGTTCAATCAAATGAAACCGCAAGCAAGGCATTACAAGTACACATCAATAGCATCTCATCAATCACTCAAACAATTTAGAGCATCACCAAGACTAAGCAAATTCTCAGGGACTCAAGCAAGGACAGAACAGGGAGGGAGAAGCATTTATGCAACTGGCAAAGGATTTAAGGTCTAAGTATACAGCAGCATTCTGATAATGAACATTTAGAGGCATGATTTGCAAAGCATTGAAACAACATCTCAAAGTCTTAAAGTAAACTTAAAATTGATCATAGAGCAATGCAACTCGATCCAAGGCAAGAAAACAGTGTAGAAAAAGCAGGGTAGAATGTCAAAGGTTGAGTCAAGCTTCCAGATTCAATAAAAATAGAACGGTTGCAAGCATTATACACCAGATTTACTCAAGGATTCAAGACAGTTTGGAATGATCAAATTAATGCAGAGCAAAGCAAATTTACATTCACTTTTCAAAACAAGAGGCAGCAAGAGGCATTAATGACCAACCATAGCATCATAAAGAGTCCCACACAATTGAATGGATTCAACAAGATTATCAGGGACAATTACAAAAAAATTTCCAACAAACAGCATTGGTAAAGAGAAAAGATTCAAAGCATTGTTAAAGAGAAAAGAAAGCTCACAAAGTCGCTGCCAGTAGCTAACCCGTTAGGAAGCTCGAACCATTTGGCAAACTCAGCAACTTGTTTGACGGACACGCGAGAAGAAATAGAGATCAAATACAGACAAAACAGGAAAGGGAGAGGAAATTTCGTTCACCAGGCCAACTCACCTCTCCATACGTGCACAGTTGCAACAATTTTCACCTGCAAAAGACAAAATACAGATTAAAACAAAATTGAGCAAAAATGAGAGAGGAGAACCGTGAGATGAGGAGTGGCATTTACGGTTAAGATTGAAGGCAGAAGGCTTTATATATCACGTTTTCTTCACAAGGAAAGGGAGGAGGCTGAATGAGGGGGGAATCTGGAGAGAGCTAGTGTTTTAGGATAGGTTTTTACATTTTTTAGAAAAAAAATGATATTAAAGAAAAAAAACAAAAAAAGGGATGGAGTGTTACCTGGAGTGGTTCTCTTTCCGTCGATTTCTCTTGGATTCCTCTTTCGAGGGCTCTTTTTCTTCGTTGCAGTTAGGGTTAGGATTGAAGGGTTTGAAGCTTGTGCTTTTCAAAGAAAGTTTGGGGATTCAAAGTCTTAGGAGTTAGTTTTTGTCTTAAAATCGGAATAAGGGCCGCTGCCGGGATTTGGAGGTCTATGGGTTCGGTTTTGGGGAACTTCGATAGGTTCTAACTTTAGTTTTACCAAATGGCTTGAGGGGTTTTGTTGGTGAAGCAATGGAAAGCAAAGCATCGGAGTTTGAAGTGGTTTCCCGGTGTCGCTCGCCGAAAATAGCAGAGTCAAGTTTTGGGTTTTAGGTCCTAGCTTTCGGTAGTGATTTGATGGTTTGGTGGTTGATATCAGTGAAAGCAAGGAGAAAAGGGGCGGACTTTGGTGAATCGGGGCTAGTTGGCGGTGCAGTCGACGACAGTAATGGCTGACCAGGGGAGGCGGCGCTGCAAGGAAGAAGAGGTATCGGGGTAAGGAGAAAGAAAAGGAGGAATGAAGGAGGAGAAACAAAAAGAAAAAGAAAAAAAAAGATGATACGGTGCCGTTTATCCGCTTGACCCACTGAGGGTCATCTTCAAGTTGGGTATACTCTTAACTTGGATTTTTGATTTCTTATATACATTGGGCTTTTATTCATGCAATTGGGCTTAGTTTAGTTTGAGGCTTAGTTTCATTATTAATTTAGTAGATTAGTTTATTTAATTCTCTAACCAAAGAATAAATTTAAGTTGGTGAATTAGATTCAATTTTCAAGATAATGAAAAAATCAAATTAAAAAGACAGACTAGGGCATTTGCATTCATCTTTATTTTTTATAAATTATTGCAAGTTACTATGTTCATTTGAGATCAATTAAAGTGACTCCCGTGATGGGAAAGGCGGGCGGCTCATTCATGCGTGTCTAAGTTTGCGTGCTTTCTCCTGGAGGTTTGGAAATGTCCGGAGACCGTTTACCATTTATTGGGAGGCGATCAAAGGCGTTCCTCGTATAATTAATGGGTAATAAAACTGAAATCGGATTTTCATGCATCATGTGCATCCATGCATTTCAAGACTAAATCCAGTGATTAATCAAAGATTAAAATTCAAAAAAAATCTCGATCAAGATTCAAGAAGTAAGGAAAAGTGAATCATAATAAGCAACTTAATTCAGGGTAATTAAGTCAGTCAGTAATTAAGTTAATTCAGGGTAATTAAGTAATTCAGTTATTAATTTAATTCAGGGTAATTAAGTAATTTAGTAATCAACTTAATTCAGGGTAATTAAGTTAGTAAGTAGCTTAATGCAGGGTAATTAAGTAAGTCAGTTAGTAACTTAATTTAGGGTAATTAAGTGAGTCAGTTAGTAACTTAACTCAGGGTAATTTTGCAAGTCAGTAACCAACTTAATTCAGGGTAATTAAGTGGGTCAGTAATCAACTTAAAATCAGGGTAATCAAGTAAGTCATTGATCGACTTAATTCAGGGTAATTAAGTTTAGTAAGAAGTAGAGATTAGGGAAAATAAAATGGCTTAATTCAGGGTAATTGAGTCAGTCAAGAATCAAAGAAAGATAATCAGTAATAGGGGCTTAATTCAGGGTAATTGAGTCAACTAAAAACAAAAAGAGAATTAGTTGTTAATAAAATCCAAAAAAGAAAGAATAAAAACCTTTTTCGAAAATTAAAAAAGAGTTTGTACTTGCATTTGTTCTCTTTGGTTTTTCGAAAGACAAAAAAATCAATTAATCAAAAAGAGTCTTTTTTCTCAAAGTTTTCAAAAGAAGGGAGAGTTCCCACTAGTTTTAGTTTCTAGTTTAGTGGTCGGAAGGGAGAGTTCCCATCCAGTTTCTTTTACAAAATGGAAAGGTTCCCGTCAAACTGTTTTCCTTCAAAAAAGAGTCGTTTTAAAGGTAAGTTTTAAAGAAAATCCTCTCATGAGGAGTCCAAAAAAAGAACAAAATAGAAAAACGGGAAAGTTCCCAACATTCCTATTTCAAAAATCCAAAACCTTTTTTGCTTGCTTATTTTGCTTAAATTTAAGGATTATTAAAAGAGTTTAAGGGCATGAAAATTTAGGAATACAAACAACCAATTTTAGAAACTCATTGATAGTTTTAAACTAGTCAGTGCCGTCTTTTGACGGGCGTCGTGGGGGTGCTAATCCTTCCCCACGCGTACCCGACTCCCGAACCTTTAGGACTCTGGTTAAGTAGACCTTATTAGGTTTAGTGGTACCTTTGCCGAGCATGGGTTAACTTTAGGCCTTATAATCTGATAGGTGGCTAATCACACCTAGGTTAAAAAAGATTAGTGGCGACTCCCGTAATCAAGTATCTTTTATGTCATTCAGCGGTAGGGTTCAGACCCCCCAGACCCGGACGTTGCGACAATAGGCATATCAAACATTTTTCTGTGTAGTAATTATGTGTATTAATACATCAAATATCCTCATGCAGACTCTTTTGATTGTAATAGTTGTCTGCCGATCTCTATATCAACCCTCTACTCCTATTCTATCACTACCATTAGTCCAATACACAACAGACTATCCACCTAAACTCCCAAAAAGTTATCTCCTTCCTCTCTGCACCACTGCAGAGCGTAAAAAAGTTACTCTATATATATATAATAAGAGTAATTATTTGATACACTGACAGTGTAAATTTTGGACTCCACAAGCATGTCGAGGAGTTGACACATTTCCATTTTCTTAATTAATCAACTTTTAATTTTTTCAATCTAATCCCTAGAGGACACATACCTTCTAGACCTGTATGTCCAGTCTGCTAAACTCCACCGACAGAATATTAAATAATTTTCCATATCAAAACTTTTGTTCATTAAGAGGAATCCCGTATAATACACCAACTACCCCTATAAAAATGACGTGTGGGCCCCTATGTTTTTGACACCTCTATTTTACCCCATATTGTCTTATTAGCTGACACATTTGCTTTTTTTTTTTTGTCATTTTTCGGTCACCGTTTGGGCTTGAGCTTCATCGTGTTTATTTTCATCCGGCCCTTTTGTTTAAAACTTCAATCCTATAATGGAAAAAAAAAAAAAAAAGGCAAGAGATCCTACCCATGCCATGCCATGTGGCACGGGCACAAATCTTGTAATAATAATAATATACTAGTTTATAACTCGGTCGTTGTCCGGAGATGAAAAAAAAATTAAAAAATTTACAGTTGAGAAATGTCGTACGGTTTTAACTTTGTTCCTTTTTTAAACTTGAGGAGGGTGTAAAATATTGATTGATTATGCTAAAATGGTAAAGTATTAAATTAAAACAACATAATATAAACAAATTAGTAAGATAAAAAAGACATTCTTGCCAAAAAAGATAAAAAAGACATAAAAATTATTGAAAGGATGTGTGTCAATATAAAATAAAATGTTTGGATTATCTAATTACAACTTTAATTGGCAAAATTAATTAACAACATGTTCAATAATTTATTTTGTTGGTAACATAATTACTAATTGATTTATTTATTTATGGTAATCTTTTTTATAGCGATTTTATGGTAAAATTATATAATCATCAATCAATTACAACTTTGATTGACAAAATTAACTAACGACATGTTCAATAATTTATTTTTTTGGTAACATAAATACTAATTGATTTATTTATTTATGTTAACTTTTTTTGTAGCGATTTATGGTAAAATTAAATAATTATCAATCAATTACAACTTTGATTGGAAAAATTAGACATATAAGTCTTGCTTGGCTTGGTTATCATTTTGCGTGACTTCCCTATTTTATCTAATTTCGGCTTATTTTCCTCACAGAATCTTGATGAGCTTATACCAAGACATATCTATTGGAAGGTACTTATTCTGATTGTATTTTTTATTTTGTTGTTCCAATCTTATTTGTCATCACAGAGTATCAATTCTCTTTTAGTTGTTTGTGACTTTGTTTGTTGTCTATGGTTTTCAGAGAATGAGACTCCTCTAACCTGAAAGCAAAGATAGATATAAATATGAAAATAGTTAGCTATTAACCACTCAAATTATTAGCCAATTCAGGCCCCTTAACAGCTATATTTATATAAGTTGCATTGTCCTCTCCTCTCTATCCATTCTGAGATTTTGTTACCATTTTATTTGCTCTATTTGCTTGCATAGTCCTTGCCTGTGTCGTTTAAGGTCTAAAACTTTTTTATTTCGTTCGGTTATTTGTTCCGGTCTTTCATAGTTCTTGGGTTTTGCCAGTCCTTGATGAAGAGCTTCCTTTTCCCACAATGCAGAACAACTTATTTGTATGTAATAAGACTTCTCTGCTTATTGATTTGGTTCTATATTTCAGCATGCTTCTTTCTTCAGTTATCTCAACATGAAATCTATTCTCTAGCTTCAAACTGAGCTGTGGTGTTACTCTCTAATATGTCCATCCTATCAGACTGTTCGATGTATCTGCTGTGGAACTCAACCATATTCACGTGCCAGCTCACATTTTAGACTGATAGATCCTTATGAGCAGAACCATCAACCGAACCTGTGATGACCACCCCATTGTTTCCCCACCGTCAAGCACTTCCATAGCTGTGTCGCCTTCAATTTCTTGCTTTCCATATCTTATGCCTCTTTTGCCTTTAAATTGCAATGTCCTTATCTTAAATATGTTTCCATGTTTTATTGTTTTCTATTAAATGTTTTATTGTATTAGCAAGTTGTATTAGCAATGTCCTTATCTAATTTTCTATTACATGTTTTTTTTTGTATTAGCAAATTATTATTATATATATTAATTATAAGTTTAACTTCCTTGCATCCTAGAATGACAGATGCAGCATTCTCTTCTCCCTCCGGCTTCTTTCTACCAAATCACTTAGATTTGCAATGTCTTTATCTGCTATGTGCTCTGGTATCATGTTTTCTATTAGATTTTTTTTTTAATTTAATTAGCAAATTATTACATTTAATTGGACTTGCTTGCATTTGAGGATTATATATATATATAATATAATATAACATTCTCTTCTCTGGGCCCTTCTACCAAATCAATTATTGGAAATTCCTCTATTCATATTATGCATGTAAGCATTTAAACTCGATTCTAATTATATGACTTCCAAAAAAAAGGTGCCTATTGGAATGGCAAACTTTCAGAATCGATAATTTTATCAACACTCACCATCCTTTAAAAAATGGCATCTTTTCATCCATTAAGCACATTTAAGCCTTCAATAAAAAGAATGTATATGTAACATATACATATATATACCAGTAGAGGAAGGGAGCCTAATAAATCGCTGCCTTCCCTTCGATTTACTATCTGCATAGATTACGGCACTACCTGACCCGATTAAGTGGGGTCAGGATATTATATAATCAGGTTAGGGTAGGTATGGGTAATAGTTTTAGTACCTATGAGGGGTTTAGGTAAAGTTCGGGTAGTGACCTTAGGATATCTACTTTCCTATAATATATGTTTAGCTCCGATAATTATTCGATTTCTTCGTGTCCTCATTTTTCTATGTTTTCACTTCTATTTGATCAAAGTCCTATATTATATTAGTTTAACCTACTATTATGTTTTAATGGCTTGCAGCTCAAAAAAATTGAGATATCCAAAAACATCTTGATCAATTTCTCCCTTGAATGCTGTATGGTTTCTTTACGTTCACAATTTTTTTTTGTAACCATAGGATTTATATTTCTTGAATGCTTAGAAAGAGACATATTGAGAGGACCATAGCTAAGGACTGAAAGAATCCCTCATATAGTGAACCAACCCTTCAACACCTGCACATTAATTCTCCATTAACCAATCTAAAAACCCCATGCCCGCAGCGAAGCACGGGCCAAAACCTAGTTAGTATATAATAATAGCAAGCTTCTACTCCTCTTCTATCATTACCATTAGTCCGATGCACAATAGATTAGCCGCCTAAACTCCCAAAAAATTATCTCCCTCCTCTCTGCATCACGCCCACTGCGGAGCGCGAGAAAGTTACTATATATATATATAATAAGAGTAATTATTTAATACACTGACAGTATAAATTTTGGACTCCATAAACAGATTAAGAAGTTGACACATGTCAATTTTCTTAATTAATTAAGTTTTAATTTTTTCAATCTAGTCCCTAGGGGATACATGTCACCCTTCTAGACCCGCATGTACTTTTTTTTTTTTTTTTCATTTTTGGGTCATCGTTTGGGCTTGGGCTTCGTCAAATTTATTTTCATCCGACCATTTTGTTTAAAACTCCAATCCTATAATGAACAAAAAAAAAAAAAAAAAAGCAAGAGATCCTACCCGTGCCATGCGGCACGGGCACAAATCTTGTAATAATAATATATAAATAGCAATTCCAAAGAAGCTTTGAGATTGCAGTTGAGGGACAGCTGTCATTTTTTGGGTTTATGAGGGTAAAATGAAAAAAATTAAAAAGGGTTATCAGACATTTATATTTTATGTAATTTAGTCCTTTTACTATTTTATTTGACTTGATTTAGCCGTTCAACATTTTTTTTAATTAGTCTTGACACATTTTCAAAATCATGTGGTTTAATCCCAAAAGCATTTATCCTATGCAATTTAGTCCGACACCTTTATTTCTTTTTATCTTTCTTAATATTTTTTAAAATTTTGCTCATTAATCTTTCACCTTAATTTGTTTTATCTTTATCAATATAATTTTTAAGTTTTGCTAATTAATATATTCTATAAGTATGATTCCAAATACTTTTCAATTAGTTGATTTAATCTCTCAATCATTTGATTCTATGCAATTTAATCCTTCACCATTTTTCTTTTGTCCTTTTTAATAATTCTTCTTCAATTTTGCTCATTAAAATTCTATAAATATGATCTCAAATACTTTTCTATTCGTCGATTAATTCCCTCAAGCATTTGATTCTATGCAATTAGTGCTTCACCTTTATTTCTTATATTTTTTTTTATCTTTCTTATTAATATTATGTAAATATGATCTAAAATACTATTCTATTAGTGTAATGTAAGGTGCGTATTGCTAGTATGATGATAGAAAAGCCTTTGATGAATGGTAGATTTATTTCTTTGTTTCTTTTTTCTACATATTTTGAATATTTACTCTCCCATATGAAATCTTTAACTCTTTCTATCTTATTTCACAGGAAAATGAAATACTCGATATTGGAAACTTTAAATCATTTTTGTTAGATGTTCCCTAATGAAATCAATGAGGTACAAATGATTTTGTTTAAACTCTTCCTTATTATAAGTTAATGTGTAGAACTATTATACACTAACATCACTTTTTTTTTTTTTTTTTTTTTTTTTTTTTTGGTGTAGTTTACCCTTCAAATGTGTATATTCAAAAGTTTAAGGCAACAGAACTCAATCTCAAACATTTCAGAATAGGCTCTATTGATAAGATTCAAAAACCTTATCTCCATATGAAGACGGGGCAAGCAAATTGTGGTTTTATCACTATGCTTATTGAGGTATGAAGAAGAGCCAACTTACAAGCAGGCAAAGGTGACTTCTTTTAACTTTTCAAGTTTATAGCTATTGACGATGTATTATTGATCAATCTTTCTTATGGTGATGTAACTGTCACAGAAGTTATTTGCCAGCCTTGGACTTAAGATATGATTCGTCAGATTTGGATAGTTTCTTGTTGTAACTTCGGATATCTCAGGAATTAACCAAACAAATAATTAAAGCGGAAACAACAAAGCAAAATTTTCTTGTGGACCTATGCCACAAATCTGCACTATCAAATCAATCAAATACAATCACTAATCATAACAATCTCTCTCGCAAACTCTCAATCTAATCAACCCAACATGGGTGATTCTCTCACAACAACCTAAAGCTATCTCAGCTTTCTCTCCCTCTCACAATCTCACAAAATCTCTCACACACAAAAAACTAAACAGAAACTGCTTATTTATACTAACACAAACTTGGACTCCAAGAATACCATTCCTATTAGGATTCTTGTCCACCAATTAAAAAAATCTTTAGAAAAATCCTAAACCAAATCTAATTAGGAATTGGGTCAAAATCCTAACAATCTCCACCTTGACACAAATTTCATCATCAAAGCTTAATTGCTCCACCCTTTAACCAAATCTGCAAAAGTAACTTTCTTTTTTATTGGCAAGTCCACATCCTTCTTCTCAATTTGATGTGAAGATACCGATCCATCTCCTCTAATTGTGCTTCCAATCAACTCATACAAATTCTTCGAATTCTTCACTCCTTTCATCACAATCATTGAACTTTTGGTGATTTTCAAGCCTCCACCTCGGCAAGAATATCCATAACCTAAACTATCCAACTTTCCAAGTGAAATCAGATTCCTTGTAAAGTTTGGAACATACCTTACATTCCCAAGCATCTTGACACTTCCATCATGCAAACGAAGTTTCAAACTCCCAATGCCTTCAATTTTTTCTTCACCATTATTAGCCATATAGACAAGCTTATCACACTTTTCAAGTTTCGAAAACCATTCTTTCTTTGTGCAAATATGTTCAGAACAAGCAGAATCAAACACCCACATATCTCTGGTGTCTTTCTTTTCTTCTTCCACCATCAAAACAACATCTTCATCAGAATATTCATCACTATCAGCAGCAGCAACATTAACACCACCTTTATTTTTCTCTTTCGATTTCATGAAATCGCCCAAATCATCCATTAACTTCTTGCAGTAGGCTTTTATGTGCCCCATCTCATGACAATAATAGCACTCCTTGCTACTCATATCTACCCTTGGCCTCGAACTTGATCTTCCTCTTTCATTGATTCTACCCTTTAATCTTGCATCATTCTTATAATCTCTTCCATTAGTTCTTCCACGCTCCACTGTGAGAGCACCATTCTCTTCATCTTTCTTTTCAGTCTCATTCAATCTATCATACTCAAAAATTGCAGAAGTCACATCTTGCAAGCTTAGTGTTTTCCTACCAACCATCAAAGTTCTAGTCACAGGATCATACCTGTCGGTAAGAGAATTAATCAACAAAACTGCTTTATCAACCTCTTTCATGACTTCATCCACACTTGCCAACTGAGTAACCAATCTATTGAACTCGTTTAAGTGTGCCCTTAAACTTGTTCCTACCTTCATCTTCAATCCAAATAATTCTCTATTTAAACACAACATGTTAGTAATCGATTTTGACATATAAATCGACTCCAACTTATCCATCAACTCCTTTGGGGTTTTCACATCTAACACATCATACTTAATTTCAGTAGCAAGATTCAAACGAATTGTACTTACTGCTTTTCGTTGAATATCTTTCCACTTGCTGTCATTCATCGCTGTCGGCTTATCAGTTTCAAGCGCATCTCCCAATCCTTGTTGTACTAACACATCCGTTATCATACTTTGCCACATCTGAAAACTGTTCGTTCCATTGAACGGCTCAATCTCAAACATCAAAGCTGATCCGCTACTGGTGCCTGCCATCTTCAATCAACCAAGCTCTTGATACCACTTGTTGTAACTTCGGATATCCCAAGAATTAACCAAACAAATAATTAAAGCGGAAACAACAAAGCAAAATTTTCTTGTGGACCTATGCCACAAATCTGCACTATCAAATCAATCAAATACAATCACTAATCATAACAATCTCTCTCGCAAACTCTCAATCTAATCAACCCAACATGGGTGATTCTCTCACAACAACCTAAAGCTATCTCAACTTTCTCTCACTCTCACAATCTCACAAAATCTCTCACACACAAAAAACTAAACAGAAACTGCTTATTTATACTAACACAAACTTGGACTCCAAGAATCCCTTTCCTATTAGGATTCTTGTCCACCAATTAAAAAAATCTTTAGAAAAATCCTAAACCAAATCTAATTAGGAATTGGGTCAAAATCCTAACAATCTCCACCTTGACACAAATTCCATCATCAAAGCTTAATTGCTCCACCCTTTAACCAAATCTGCAAAAGTAACTTTCTTTTTTATTGGCAAGTCCACATCCTTCTTCTCAATTTGATGTGAAGATACCGATCCATCTCCTCTAATTGTGCTTCCAATCAACTTATACAAATTCTTCGAATTCTTCACTCCTTTCATCACAATCATCGAACCTTTGGTGATTTTCAAGCCTCCACCTCGGCAAGAATATCCATAACCCAAACTATCCAACTTTCCAAGTGAAATCAGATTCCTTGTAAAGTTTGGAACATACCTTACATTCCCAAGCATCTTGACACTTCCATCATGCAAACGAAGTTTCAAACTCCCAATGCCTTCAATTTTTTCTTCACCATTATTAGCCGTATAGACAGGCTTATCACACTTTTCAAGTTTCGAAAACCATTCTTTCTTTGTGCAAATATGTTCAGAGAAAGCAGAATCAAACACCCACATATCTCTAGTGTCTTTCTTTTCTTCTTCCACCATCAAAACAACATCTTCATCAGAATATTCATCACTATCAGCAGCAGCAACATTAACACCACCTTTATTTTTCTCTTTAGATTTCATGAAATCCCCCAAATCTTCCATTAACTTCTTGCAGTAGGCTTTTATGTGCCCCAGAGTGGAGTTGAAAAAGAAAAGAGATACGAATGTGAAAACAGAGTGGAGTGATGAAAATGTTCGATTTTTAGCAAACCTGAAGATTGATCAGCACCGAGGAGTTGAAAGGACGCAGAAACTGTGTTGGTGAGAGAACAAAGAAAACAGCGAGAGAAACATTAATTAAAAGTAACTAAGGGTTTAGGGCTTTGAAGCAATTAATTAAAAGTCTTAAACATTAATTAAAAACAATTAAGGAAGGGAAATGCGTAATGACAAAAAAGGGTAGAAGGAAAAGGAATGGGGGAAACTCATAGAGGGGCTTTTTAGTCATCCGAAAAGTGAAAAAAAAACCAAAAATGGCCAAAAGGTGGCACCACATTAATCCTCAAATTGGCCTTTTATTAATATCCATAGTAGTTAAAAATAATATATAGTATATATATGCTTTTTGTTGTTTGCACTATATGCACTAAATTTTATAACTCTATCAGACATTGATCGGTTTCTAGTATCTATACTTATATGTAATGATAACCCAAAACATAAGGCCATGACAAGTGGCCAAATTCATATGTGAAACCTGTCGCACTTAATGGTAAAAAATGATTATTTAGGAAATAGTCCTCGAACATTTCAACTTCATGCTATTTAGTCCATTGACATTTCTAAACAGTCTTTCAACTTTATTTATTTTACATAAAAGCCCTCACATATTTATATTTTATAGATTTAATCCCCAAACATTTTAATTTGCATGATTTAATCATTCAATTTTATTTCTTTTATTTTTAAAATTTTTTATTTAACTCATTAAAACTATGTAAAAATTGATTTGAAATACTTTTATATTAGTACTTAAATTTTGATGGTGGAAATTGTCATGTTTACAAATGATAAAAGGTGTCACCACAGGGAAGCACGATCATGTAGTTACTAGCTAACCTTTACCCTTAAAAGGAAGATTTGCCCAGGCTTCTCTATACGACACATTTCATGTGATGTTGGCCAATCAAAAAATGACACACAGACCAAATACTTTTTCGACTAATCAGCACTGGCTTCTTTCAAAAAAAAAAAAAACCTCATGGATTGGGTAATGACGGGTTAGGGGCCTTAGGGTTAGGTCTTTCTGGGCCTCCTAAGGTGTGGGCCGCAGGCCCTCAATATTTTTTAAATATCCTTTTTCCCTTATTTTTGTCTTTCTGCCTTCATCTTTAATTATAAACCGGATTCTTACAGGTCTCCTATCGTGATTTGATTGGCCTAACATCTCCAGAACTCTATTATGGATTTTGTGCCTCATGTTCCTTCTATTTTATGCTCATTCTCCTTGCCTTATTTTTTTTCTTTATCTTTCATCGTTATTCTCGCTATCACTAATTTTTACAACCCTTCAAAATATTGCCCAAATTCGCATATTGTTTATGCTCGTTGGCTTTGCTTCTTTCTCGCTTCATCTTCTGCTATATGCTGCCTCTTTATTTGTTTTCTACATCTTCAGCTTCAGTATTTCTACCTGTTCGTCTCTATCATCCTATCTTCCATGTGAACTTTTCATTTTTCATTGCTTTTCGATTTGTTGATCTCTATTCTTATTGTTTAGCTCCTGTTATTGTTGTTTTCGATTTTCTATTTCGTTTGAGGTTTCTCGCCTGCTTTATCTCAAGGTATGGTCTTCTTTGCCGCCCTTCCCCTAGTTTTGATGATATCCTCTTTTCCTTTGTGAACTCCTTTTTCGTTCCATTTCTGTAGATGTTACATGATTTTGTTTTTCTTTACGTGTTGTTACTTAATCTGTCTAGAAGTTATCCATCTGGTGCAGCTCATCCTCCTCTTTTCTTCTTTAAATTATCTTAATCGTTCTTATCAATGTCTCCCCTTTTTAGCTCTATTCATTTTGCCAAATTTCAACATTTCTTTGTTTCTGGTCCATGTAAGCTTAATAGGATGGAAAGGAAGAGGAAAATCCTTGCTAAGTTTGGACCAAAAATCACTGGGGAAGGAGCAAGCATTTTTGTAGAGGTTTGAAGGGAAGTTTGTATTTTAAGGGATGGGTTTTCGGGGAAAAAAAGAAAAAAAAAAAAAGGAAAGTTGGCTTCTGAACTCTGAGTTTGAGGGATGGGTTTCTTCGCTGATTTATTCTTTATCTTTATTTTCTTATGTTTCTGAACTGACTTAGGTTTCCTTTCCTTCTCAGTTTCCTCAGCCCTGCTTTCCATAGTACCTCGTCGACTATTATTTCTTTTGATTTATGCCATCGTTTTGGTATTATTTTTCTATTATTTGCTTTGTGCTTTATTTTTCTGTAGAAGTTTCTTCTGTTGAGATTCGATTAGTCTTAAATTTGGGATTTTTCTTTTGTTTTTTTGTTTTCAGTGGCTTTTGCCAAGTTAGGGTGGATATTTCAATTGTAAGGTGGAAGGTATAGAAGATATCAAGAAGAAGGCAAAATGCTCAATTTGGGGCCAAACGTTTGCCGCGATGCTCGATTTGGGGCCAAACATTTCAATTGTAACAAAATGGGGCCAAACGTTTTCGAGACTGCTCAATTCGGGGCTTTTTTGGATGGAACTGGGTCCGTGAACAACACGCGCCGTTAGTGACCGTTTATTATCCACGTGAAAATTTAAAAAGTGAATTAAAAAAATAAATAAAAACCTAATTCTTTTATTCTTTATTCTTTTTTCTCTTCTTCTTATTCGTTCTTTTTCTTTCTTTTTTTCTTCACTTCTTCCTCCCTCATCTTTCTCCACGACGCACCCATGGCCGCCGATTCTATCTTAGTTTCTTGTTGTTGCTCCATGCTTTTAACCCTTTTTCATGGCTCCTTTCATTTTCAAGCAAAACCATGAAGAAAACCTATCTAAATCTAGTCCAAAAACTAATCTAAAACCACAAGCTTCAATCCTCCGATCTGGTGAAGTTAGCCATTAAATGGGTCTCAAAATTAACTATGTTGCTTCCCTCCCTAGTTAACACCTTCTCACCGTTCGAATTTTAGCAAAAATTAGCCCAAACCAAAACCCCCAAATATGAACCCTAGGTTTATGTTCTACCAAAAGTTGAAATTTTAACGGGCTTCTGCTATAATTATCAAGTTCAATGGGTGTTTAACCTGATTGGGTTTTTGCTCGTCCCCTTCTCTCTTTCTGAGAGTCTTGGTTTTCTGTTGCAACTATATTATGGCTTCCCTTTATCTAATTCTATTATTTTTTAAATTTAATTTCATATTCTTATTCCTTTCTTTCTTTTTTCTGTTATAAATACATCCTTATTTTTTTTGGCCAAAAATACCTCCTTATTTAGACATTTCTGATTTTTTTTCTGCCAAAACAAATCTCTAGTTGATATAGTTTTTTTTGTTTTCTTTTTTTCTTCATCGGTCAATAGTAGTTCCAAGAGGAGAACTATCGATACCCAGACAATAATGGGAAGTAGTTTGAATGTCGAGGTTCAGGTTGGTGATGGAAGAAGAAAGGGAAGTTGGTGGGAAAGAGTGTTGGATTTGAGTGAGGCAAAGACACAAGTAAAGTTTGTTGTTCCAATGGTGTTGTGTAATGTTTTCAACTTCTCAATTGCTATGGTTTCTGTTATGTTTGCTTGCCATGGTAAGCTTGAACTTTCTGGTTCAACCCTTGTCAATTCTTGGGCCTTTGTCACTGATTTTGCTGTCATGGTCACTCTACCCAAATTAATTATTGTACTTTTATTAATTCCTATTGAAATTTAAGCAAGAATTTGCCATCTTTCAATTCTCTGTTCTAGACAGGGCTTAATGGAGCACTTGAGGTTTATTTGTCATCTTATTCCATGTTTATTTGCATACGGCTTTGTTCAAAACATATTGAGGTTTCTTCATACACAAAGCATTGTCATGCCCTTGGTTTGGTTCTCAATCCTTGGTCGTATCAAGCCCGACTACGATGATGTTGATTTCTGCTATTTTTGCTGCTATTTCCTCGTTTGAAACTTCCTATCTGCTGTGAAAGCGAGTTTTCGGGTCAAGCCATGGGAGTCTTGGGCGAAAAAGGAAATTTGACAAGGAAAAAACTGGGAATTTCAAGGTTTGCAATTGCCTTAAGAGGAAGAAGAAATTGGACCAGGATCTGTTGTCATTTGGATTTTTTTTTTTTTGCTCATTTTAGATTTTGTTGGGAATTCCTTGCTCCAGGTTTTGATCGGGTTGTTTGGGTAGTTTTGGATTTTTTTACATGTTTTTAAGGAATTTATTAATGTTATTCGGAAAAATAATTATTATTTTTTAATTAGAAAGCTACCTGTATATTACACCTGGCTAAATCAATGTCGAGTTGGATAAAAAAATGGCCTTTTATGCGTGTAATGCACCTCCCATTTTCCATCCAAAAAAGCTCCGAATTGAGCAGCCCCGAAAACGTTTGACCCCATTTTGTTACAATTGAAACGTTTGGCCCCAAATCAAGTATAGCGGCAAACGTTTGGCCCCAAATTGAGCATTTTGCCCAAGAAGAAAATATGGTATATTCTTTCTAATAATTTTGCATAATCTTAGCAAATTTACTAAATAGGAGTACATAGAGCATTAAGTATGATTACTTTCTTTGAGTTCAAGTGCTAATCTTCAGTTGGTTAGTTTCCTTCTTTGAGAATGGAAAATAAAAATCTTCTTTGGCATTGCCATGTAATTTATGAGCCTTTTCTTTCGTTTATTTGTGAACATAGAATTATTTATAGAGCTCTTTACTACAACATTGCTTTGTTTTTCTTTAGTTTACATAGTCAATATTTCAAATTGTTCTTTACATTGATATGTGCTTTACTGACGTAGATAAAGGAGTGAACGGAAGGTTTAGTTCTTTATTTCATTTCCTCGTGAATTTATTCATGTACGTCAAAGATTTACTAATGTGCTTGGGAGTCCATACTATGTTGCTCTATAAATCCTGCATTAGTAATTCTCTACGTTCTTAAGTGGAGTTTCTCCTTCTTGGGCTGTTAAGAAATTTGCTTATATATATATATAATATATATATATATATAATATATATAATTTCATTTGACAAGATTTGAGTTGAAATTGATTTAGCCAATTGGAATTGATTTTACATACTCTTATCGACACCATAATGGTTATATTTTGTCAACCTTGCCCAGTCTCACTGTTGTCATTGAGATTATAGGTTGGTTGAAGGGAATATGCTGAATACTTTTTTGCTTTTAGTTTGGTGAAACTTATGCTTTAAATTTTTTACATAGGTTGATGAAAGGTAGTTTTCTTTCATTTTCCGTGCAGGTAATTGTAGAGAGCCTATCTGAAGAAAAATAGATGGCCTCAGAGAGATTTTGAAGATGGTAGACACAGACAACAATAATCATATATATCACCCTCAAAAAAGAACTGAAAGTAGAATTGAAAAATGTTGGATGCCATATTTAAGGATTCATCAATTTATGATCTTATACAAGAAGTGAATATGAGGCCTAATTTAGATGTAGTAATTCCTTAGCTTGATTAATTCTCCATTATGTGTGTTTTCGGTATTTAATTGAGGTTCATAATGTTGAACCACATGTTTTTTATGATAATAAAATAAACCTAAGTATGATGACTAATGATTCTTGTGAGAGTTCAGTGGTGGCCTCAATTGAGAATGATTGTGATCAGTATAGGAAGTTCACAAATGACACTATCATAGTGAGATGGCACAAGACTCTTAGCATTGTGGATCGCAATTGAAGATTCGAAGAATTTAAAGGGGTCAATTTCAAACAATTAAAATTTACATGAAGACCCTCATCAAGACAGAGCATCTGAAGTGATTTCAAGACAAGTCATAATTTGAAGATTGAAGATTTAAAGATGTGATAATTTCAGTTGAAGTGTTAAAATGATAAGAATCTAGTTGCTTTAGATTTAAATCTATCCTTGAGACCCGCCAAGGATCAACTTGAACTTCTTCAACTTCTAGACAAGTATGTCGACAACCTTCACAAAGCATACCCTCTTCGTTCGTCGGCCTTAGATCACCAATTAGACCTGGAATTGTCAACCTAAGATCACAAGATTCACAAACAACCAAGTAATCACAACCTAATTGTTTGCTAGGACTCTACAAGATTGAAGAACCCTAAAGTATGCTCAAACTAGAACAAAGAAGCCAAATAATCGATATGGGTGAATAAACAATTTTCTTGATAACTTGACTTGTGTTTACAAGAGGGATATAGACCCTTTATATAGTAGTTAGGGTCGACGCATAAGCCCCCTAATCCTAAGCCTTATAGGCGGTTTACATAGAAAGGAAGGATCAAGGAAATAACCTAATCCTTGTCCTACTAGGAAGAGTAAATAACATAACATTATTAAGCAAAGATTGGACTTAGTCAAACAAGACCCAACCCAATGTCTTCTAGACTAATTAATTAGCTAATCTAAGATAGAATTAAGGCCCATATGGCTGAATTACACAATGAAGGATCTAATGCTCATCGATTTCAAGTAAGGTGCATAGCTTGGAATCGATGGGAATATTCTTGCCCTTATTTTCATCAAAGCTCTTCAATTGCACTTCAATGATCTTCAAGTCATCAAGATGAGTTCGAACAAGGCTTGTTAATGCATCTTTGAGCTTCTTAGCTCTTGCTCTATTCATTGGACCTAAAGACATCTTCAATGGATCAAATGGCATCTTAGGCAACTCTTTGAAGCTTGAATCATCTTGTGTGCAACCCTCCTTATCTTCAAGCTTGTCCTTGCTTCCTTGCCGCATATGCTCATCCTCTCCATGATCTCCATTGTCTCCATTGTGCTCTTCAAGACCATGATAAGCCCTTGGCTCATCATCCCCTCTCCCATGAAAAGGATTTGTCCTCAACTCTGCATCACTATCAAACAAGGATAAGTCTGAAACATTAAAAGTAGCACTTACATTGCCATATTCACTAGAAAGATCTAGCTTGTATGCATTGTTGTTGATCCTCTCCAAGACTTGGAATGGACCATCTCCACGAGGTAAGAGCTTAGACTTTCTTTTTTTAGGGAACCTCTCCATCCTTAGATGCAACCAAACCCAGTCACCAGGTTCAAAGATGATCTCTTTGCGCCCCTTGTTAGCATTCTTCATGTAGTGTTGTGTTTTCTTCTCAATTTGAGCTCGCACCCTTGCATGAAGATCCTTAAAAAATTCGGCTTTTCTTTCACCATCCATGTCAACTTGCACACTCAAAGGTAAACTCAACAAATCCAATGTGGTTAAAGGATTAAAGCCATACACAATCTCAAAAGGTGAATATCCAGTAGTACTATGTATGCTTCTATTGTATGCAAAATCAACATGAGACAAACAATCCTCCCAAGTTCTTAAGTTCTTCTTAATTAAAGCCCTAAGCAAAGTAGACAAAGTCCTATTAACTACTTCAGTTTGGCCATCGGTTTGAGGATGACAAGTAGTTGAAAATAACAACTTAGTGCCTAACTTAGCCCACAAAGTTCTCCAAAAGTGACTTAAGAACTTAACATCTCTAACAATTGTCCTAGGCATTTCCATGTAGTCTAACAATCTCCTTAAAGAACAAATTAGCTACATTAATGGCATCATCCGTTTTAGTGCATGCTATAAAGTGTGCCATCTTAGAAAACCTATCAACAACAACAAAGATAGAATATTTAACTCTCCTAGAACGAGGTAAACCTAACACAAAATCCATGCTAATGTGAATCCATGGTTCATGAGAAATAGGCAAAGGAGTATACAATCCATGAGGTTTTGATGTAGATTTAGCTTGCAAACAAACAATGCAACTAGAAACATACTTTCCTACATCATAACGCATCTTAGGCCAAACGAAGTGTTCATGCAATAAATCATATGCTCTATCAACACCAAAGTGACCCATTAAACCCCCTTCATGCGATTCCCTCACAAGCACAAGACGCAAAGAACAAGAATGGAATTTGGGTAAAGAAAACCAACAAGTGCAATTTGGAGGTACCTTTGCAAAATTTTGCAAGGAATATCTTGGAAGTCAATCACATAGGAATTGCTTCAACCAGTGCTCCTAAGAAGGAAGAATAAGAAGATATACCAGTTGGAGTGAAGCATTACCTTAGGCAAATTAGGAACACAGTGAACAAGATACAAAGCAACAAGTTGAGTTCCAAGGAAGGATTGAGCGAAAAATTGATGAGTTGGTTGAAAGTATCAAGAAGTGAATTGGTTGCCAAATTCCTCTCCTATCCACATCCATTCCATCTGTAGACACCGAAATTTAGTTTAGACCAAGTCTAAGTTAATTAGTTTTGGTTTAAGCCTAGTGATGTGGCCTGGTTAGGTTTGGTTACAATTTATTGGGTTGGGTTTAGAGTTTAGTGATTATTTAGTTGGACTAGTTAATAAGTGGGTCAAACAAATAATTACTGCACATGTTAAATAAGTTTGTGTTGGAAACTTCCTAGTAGTTTCCTACATGACTTGCTCCCAAAGAATATTGGCCTATATAAAGGCTCCCTTTTCCCAACCCTAAGAGGAGACAGACCGAGAGAGGGATAGACCGAGAGACACACATACGCATAAAAAGAAAGAAACTTGCCGCTGCAACCCTAAATGGATTTCAATAAGATTTAGAGAAAGTTGTTTTCTTTGACCGCGGGGAGTTCATCTGGCTCTTAGAATTCGTCTACTTTCTCTAAATTTGCAGGCCGATTACCACATAAATTCCTCAATTTGTTTGATCAATTGGAAAGGTACTCCTTTGTATCTGATCTTCACGTGGTATGAACCCATGTATTTCTTTTTTTAGTTTTGCATGATTCTTCTCTTATTTCTTTTGTTTGTCAATTGTTTTATTATTTATTTATTTTCGTTGACTTGCGCGGAAGTTAGAACCTTTCAAATTTTTTATAATCATGTTTTCTTAATTGGTAGAGTTTGCTTTGAGAAATAGGTAACGAAGGAAGTGATTAAGATCATGTTCTGTTAAAATCTTTTTTTTTAATTAAAATTTAAAAACAAACTAAAAAAAATCAAAATTGTTCTTTTATCAAAACATCAAAAATTCCTCCTGACTCGCATGAGTATAAACTGTGAACGGCAAAATCATATGTATTAGATTAGGTTAGATAAATCTGTCAAATTCTGCCAATCTTGTGGGGAATTTGGAGATTTTGCATAATTAGGGTTTCATTAATAATAATAAAAAATTGATAAAAAATCTTAACAAAATATTTTCTGAATCTTGCCAAATTGTGGGAGATTTAGAAGATATTAGAAAAGGAAATAAAATAAATAACATTAAATGAGATTATGGAAAATTCAATTATAAAAACAATAAATAAACAAATAAATAAATACTAGGTTTTGCCAATATGTGGGAAACCATTAAATAAAAGGAATTAAATCAAACTGATTTTTAATATAAGTAAATGAATCTTTTTCTTCAAAGTCTTGCCAAATTTGTGGGAGGCTATATATGTAAAAAATGGAAATAATCAAAAAATTAATTGAATTGATATAAGTTAAAATGGATATTTAATTAGTCTTGCCAACTTGTGGGAGACTGTATATAAAAATGATAATAATTAAAAATCAATCGTATTGTTGATCGAGCTCAAATTATGCATGTTTTTATATTCTATACTTTTTGCTATTATTATATGTCTTTTTACCCTATTTTGTTAGTATTTGTGTTTTTAGGTCTTGAAGACAAGAAAAGTGAAAACTTATTGTTTTTCACTCTTTTTGGAGCTATTTTGGAGACTTTTTACTCAATTATGGATTTAGTCATTTGGAATGAAGATTTTTAGATGCGAAGTTCGTGATTGAAGATATTTTGAAGATTTGAAGATAATTGAAGAATTAATTCAAGAAGCAAAATTAAAGATTTGGAGATTTATTGCAAAGAATTGAAGCCAAGTCCAGAAGAAGCCCTGAAGTTGAGGATTTTTGGATTATTTATATGGGAATATACTCAGCCCATATAAACCTATAATTGGAGTTTAAATCCCAATTAATAGGCCTAATATCCAAAAGAATATCCAAATCCCGCCATAATCCCGCAGATTTGCGATATAAGCCCGGTTTCAGCGCAGTCTTCGTAGAAAGACCATAACTTTCTGCTCAGATGTCCGTTTTAAGCCCATGAGTAGCCGTTGGAAAGCTAACTCCGAGCTCTACAACTTTTTTTTGAAGTGCAAAGCCCAGATCTGACATCTTCAAGCCCGAAATTCAAGTCGAAGTTGCTGTCAAATTCAAGAAAATTCCAGAAAATTCTAGAGTCCTCATCTAACTTGGAGTCTATTCTAGGATGACACCTAATCCAACTTAGAGACCAAGAAAGGGCTAAACCGTCCTACCCTATTCCTCTAGTATAAATAGCCACCTCCTGTATCACAAATCACACAACTACACAATCCACAAATTTTAGATAAATCTCTTTTTCTACCTTTCTTTAGTTTTTAGGTTTTTCTCTAGTTTTAGAAGAGGGAGAAGTCGACACCCTCTCTAGCCATAGAGGGGTGCAACGTCCCTAGGGTTTCAAGGAGGAGAAATCGTTCCTCCCCGGTCCTGTAAGTATTCTTATGTCTCTCATGGATTTTCCTAAATCCATGAGTAGCTAAATCCTTAATACTTCTGATCCTTTGGTGAATTCAATCAATTGATTATGGTGAGATTTCTATACTTATAATTTTGTGTTAAGTTCTTGATGATAGTAGTCAAAACCCTGTTTTAATTTTATGATTCTGAATCTTATCTGAATCATGTGGCCACTAACGATGTAAGAGGAAGATTTATGGCTAGATCAGGCTTAGAATTAATCACTCAAGTTTGATTGTATGTAGCAAATTAGGTTTGTTTAATCGCTGCTTAATGGGTATTTGTCTATCGGAGGGCTAGAAATTTCTCTTCGTATGGTTCTACTTGTAGGCATGTGTGTAAAATTAACTGTTCTTAATGCTTTGTTCTCAAGTGGTCTTTAAGCCCTAAGAAAGTAATCGATCACTGAAGGAATAATAGGGATAACTGCAGCTTTAATCGGCCTCTTTTCTAAAATACATGTTGGGAAACCTATATCAGTTGTCAGTCAAGAATAAGATGCGAAATTCACCTTTTCAATCAAGGATCCATAGTTAATTTGATTGAATGATACCACTGGTGAAGAAGTATGCTTTATAATTATTGTTTGTTTTATTAATTTGCTTTATATTCTGCTTTAAATTTAGATTTAGATTTGTTTTGCTTTATATTTATTGTCCTTGCATGATACACCATAAATTTTAGTCCAATTGTTTTCTTTATAATTGATTTATTCAATCCCCTGTTTTCTGTTTGATTTTTGGAAAAGATCTTTCTATGTTTTTATTGTTCATCACATAAACCTTCTCTGTGGGATTCGACCCCTACTTGCCCTAGCTATTCTTGTTAGTTAATTGTGGGGATTATTTTTATGGTCATAGACGATACGATCATAAATTTTGGCACCGTTGCCGGGGAAGGGAATTGAATTGAGAGAAAGTGAAGAGAGATTAGATCCAAAAATTAGTTTTTTGTTCTTGATTTTCCGTTTTTTCTAAAAAAAAAAAAAGTTTGCGTCGATAAAAAAAAATTGTTTTTGTGTCGATAAAAAAAAAGAAAAAGTTTTTTCCGTTTTTCCGATTTTTCTAAAAATAAAAAAAATTAATTTATTTTTCCATTTTTAAAATTAGGGTTTTCGATTTTTTTTGAAAAAAAAAGTTTTTCTTTTCCGTTTTTCGTTTTTAAAATAAAATAAAAAAAATATTTTATTTTATGTTTCTGCCTTTTATTTTATTTAAGAACTGCTACTGCTAATTTTTCTTTTTAGTTTTGTTTGATTTTTCTAGGAAATTGCATGCCAAAGACAAGAAGTAGTAGTACTGAAGGTTTAGAATTCAATCATGAGCCTGAAAGAACACTATTTCAAAAGAAGAAGAAGACACAAAGCCGATTATTACAAGAAGAGGAGACATCCGATTCGAGTTTTCAACCAAGTTCTCCTAGATCTGCTGTTTCAACATCGTCAGAAGATATGGCTGAAGAAGAACAACCCAAAACTCTGAGAGAGTTAGCTGCACCAAACGTCAATGCCAAACGCTTAGCCATTCGTTACCCAGATACCAATAGAAACTTTGAAATTAAATCTGGATTTATTCAGATTTTACCCAAATTTCACGGTTTGCCTGGAGAAGATCCTCACCGACATCTTACTGATTTCCAGATTGCCTGCGCATCGACAAGTATTCAAGGTATTCCTGAAGATCAATTCATGTTAAGAACCTTTTCGTTCACTCTTATGGATCGAGCAAAAGATTGGTTGTACCTTCTACCCATTGGTTCAATCACATATTGGACGTGCCTTAAGAAGCTGTTCTTGGAAAAGTACTTTCCTGCACACAAAGCATCAAGTATAAGGAAGGAGATTTGTGGAATTAAGCAACGCCATGGAGAAACAATGCATGAATATTGGGAACATTTCAAAACACTTTGTGCGAGCTGCCCCAATCACCAAATCAATGAACAGTTGCTGATCCAGTACTTCTACGAAGGACTACTACCGTTTGACAGATCTTCTATCGATTCTGCAAGTGGAGGAGCCTTCATCGACAAAACTCCTACCGAAGCTTGGTCTTTAGTGGAAAACATGGCTGCAAACACTCAACAATTTTGGATCTCGAGAAGACTACACAAGAGAAGGCCCTATAAGAAGAATTAATGAAGTTTCTACCTATTCCACCTCATTGGAGCAACAACTTCAAGAAACGAATCAACAAATCGCTTTGCTCACTGATTTGTTCCATGCGAATTTTTCAAGTGTGCTAAGGGTTTGTGCGACTTTGGAAGACAACAAACAAGGAATCAATGCCGTGGGATTACAAGGAGCTTATCAAAGGAAGCCTGAACCTTATTGGAGACCTGAACAACCGAGTCAACAATATGGGAATCAAGGTAACTATCAAGGAAGGCCGAATTTTCAAAGACCTAATTTTCAAACTTCACAAGCCATTGAGTTACAACAAATCAAGGAAGCTATGGAGATGATGAGAAAGCAAATTAGTCAATTAGCTAGTGATTTGAGTGATCTCAAGACACAAGGTCAACAAAGGATTCCATAACAACCAAAGGTACCTCTTAGAGAGAATGTTAGTGCAATTTCTCTAAGGAGTGGAAAAGAGCTGCAAGACCCTTATCCAAACCATGCCGCACATCAACAAGAAGAAGGAAAGCCGAACTACACCAAAGAAGATTTACAAGAGCATGCCGAAATCAAGATTGAATATGAACCCAACAATAAAGGAGCTGCGCCGATTGAATTTGTTTATGTTATAAGTTCTAAGTTTGTTAAGAAAAGCGCTATTGAAGATTCTTCATCAACAAAGCCTGATCGGATTTCCAAAGGAAGACAAAGGATAATGGACATTCGACAATGCTACAACGAGACTTTCCACCAATTTTAGAGGAGATTCAAGCAGCTGTGTGCCGATTGCCCTGATCATGGATTCAAGGAAGGAATTTTAATCCAATTCTTCTATGGAGGATTGGGACTTAAAGATCGAGTTCTTATTGATTCTTTCAGTACTAAACCACTGCGTGAAAGAACCCCGGAGAAAGCATTCAATGCCCTTGAAGAATTATCTCGGAGGACGAAATCTTCAACCTCCCATGAGAAGAAAGATCGAGCAAAAGAAGCCAAGAAGGAGCTAGAAGTCAACAACAAAGAAGTTCAACCGCCCCTGAAGATCGACCAACCAAGCAATTCAACTAAGAAGCAAGATATAGACCTTGAACATTGAGCTAAAGTTGCAAGCATTCTTCAACGTAAATTGGAGAATTTTCCCAAATTTTGGCAAAGGTTTAAGAAGCTATGTGCTGCTCACCCTCATCATGGTTATGATCAAAGAAGATTGGTTCAAATCTTCTACCAAGGATTAAGAGCTTCTGATAGATTGTCTGTTGACACTCTTATCTATATTCCCCTGTTCGATCACAGCACTGTTGACATATATGAGATATTGGAGAATTTTGCCCAGATGATAACCAATACATCGAAGGAAGCTGCTCAAGGACTCAGCCCGGTTAAGCCCGTGCCACACAAGCTAGTATGCCCGGCTGCAGCCCGGCTATCGACCTCACATGGCCGGCCAACACCGGCCAAGGCATCCCAAGCTTGTGCGACATCAAGCCTTGCCGCGCCTATCCCGGCCACACACGAGCCACATGACTGGACGCCACTAGCCTCTGCCGTGCCGCCTGCCCGGCCCAGCCAGGCCACTGCCACGCCACCCATGCCGCATGCCCGACCATGCCCGGTTAATGCCGCACAGCCGCCCAAGCTTAGACCGGCCTTGTCCGCCCCTTCCACGCATTCGCCCATGCCATGTCATGCCATGTCCGCACCAGCCGCGCCACCTGCCCGGTTAGTACCGGCCATGCAAGCTTCCTGTCGAGAGAGACACCACCAAGCCATGCCCGGCCATGTCCGCGCACCATGCCCGGCCAATGCCATGCCATCCGTGCACATACCGAGCCACTACGAGCCTATGCCGCGCCATGCAGAGTTACAACCATGTCATCGCCTAATGCTTTGATCTTTTCAAGTCTTGATAAAATTCAACTTGAAACTATCAAAATCATTGAAGAGAGTAGAGTTATCGAGGACCTGTTGAAGGATTACACCCAAAATTCCTTCACCCTTGAAGAATAACCTTCTTTAAGGCAGTCTAGCCAAAGACCTTAAAGAAAGACGCTTATTGGTAGGCAACCCAATAATATCTTAGGATTTTCCATACCAAAGGAGAAAAAGGAGCTTTTCACCGATATGAAGAAATCAAATGGAGCTTATGCTTGGATTAAACCCCTAAGTTTTCTTAAACATTAACTCCATTTAATATTTCTTGCAATGCTTTGATTGATTTTTTCTTTGATATGCGATTCATATAGATATAGGCTATATAAGTTAATTAGGATTAAAAGATGCATACATATTTTTGCTTTGATTTTCCATGCTTGTTCATACATTGGGGACAATGTATCTTTTAAGTGTGGGGGAGTGAGTCTATATGCATAAAATTGATAAAATTGAAATAATTTTTTCAAAAATTTTGACAAAATTTTGATTTTATATGCTCATATTTATCGATTGATTTGATTTTTGATTGATGAATACTTAGAATTTTTAAGAATGATTGATTTACTGATTGATTTATAGTATGATATCTTATTTCTTAGATTAGGTATAATTGAAGTTTGTGATAAAAGTTTATTGTTTATTATGTTTATGATTGCCTATTTCTAGAACTTGTGTTTAATTTTTATTGAAACTACACTTATGAGAGTATTTTATGAATGTCAAAAATAAGTGTGGGGGACTATCTATATGAGAAGGGTAGTTTTAAAAATCTTTTTCTTAAAATAAAGAGTGTTTTTCATGCAAGAGGAGAAGAGATATCTTTTGCCTTAAAAATTAAAAACTCCATTGTTGTCACTCTTCTCTTTAAACAAAAGGAGTTAGTAACCCTTGGGAAGAGGATAAGAGGCATGGATCGGCAAAAGTATTGTCCCTCCAGAGTGCTAGTAGCCTCACAAAAATAAATAAAGGGCGTTAGTAACCCCTAAGCATGAACACTTTGAGGTTAGTAACCTCACTTTTCTAAAATAATTACCCTCTGAAAAATCATTATACCCATGCGAAATTTTTGATTTGTATTCATGATATGCAATTGTTTGAGTAGTAGAGATAAAGATGAAGACATAAGTTTATAGGAAGAAGTAGTTATAGTTGTGATAAATGATAAGTGATTAAAGCTACTTTGATTATGGTTACTTAAGAATGAGGATGCTTGCTATATCTTGATCTATTGAATTGGATACTCTTAATATTCTATGTTATTCTGATTTCATAAATTGAATTGATCCTAGATATATGTATGTGATTCAAAGTTTTTTCAAAAGATTTGAATAAAACTTACTATCTTAAAATCTTAATTTTTGTTTGTCTACGCTAGTTTGCTAGGGATCTAGCAAGATTAGAGTGGGGAAATGATGATCGAGCTCAAAATTTATTGCATG
>AWWV01006960.1:0-23889 GCA_001974805.1 Corchorus capsularis
AATAAATCTAAGTATCTTCAATCATAAATCAAATCAATAACTCAATATATATTATGAAAAATTCAAAATTTAGCAAAATTTTCGAAAAATTTAATGCAATTTTCTATGTATGCAGACTCTCTCCCCCACACTTAAAAGACACATTGTCCTCAATGTGGAAAGTCATATACTCATAATTGAGGTATGATATATATGTAATTTATACCCTATATGCGATTCATATCAAGGAAAAATCAAGACAAACAATCAAAGCATGGCAAGAAAAATTAAATGGAGATAAGGTTTAAGAAAACTTAGTGGTTTAGCATAAGCTCCATTCGATTGCTTCATGTTGTTGAAAGCTCCTTTTGTTCTTCCTTGGTATGGAATCCTAAAAAGAAAAGAAAAATAAAACAAAGAAAAATTAAGGTTAGTAAAAACATTGGGTTGCCTCCCAATAAGCGCCTTTCTTTAAGGTCTTTGGCTAGACTGCCTTAAAAAAAATTATTCTTCAAGGGTATGAAGGAATTTTGTATATCCCTTCAATACATCCTTAACGATGAGACCTTCATTGAGAGTAGTGAGAATTTGGTCTTGAATTTTATCAAGTCTCGAAAGGATCGAAAGTCTTGAAGCAGCACAATCTGGTGGTGGCCTGGTAAAAACTTGAAGTGGCACGGGCGTGGCCGGTTCTGACTTGGTGAAAACTGGGGGTGTTGCGGCTTTGGGCGGTGGTGGCTCGGTAATGGCTAGATTGGAAGCAGACTTAGCCAGCTGTGGCTTGGTTGAAACTTGAGATGGCGCGGCATTTGGTGTGCTTGGTCGGGTAATGGTCGGTTCTGACTTGGCTTGGCGTGGATGTGCAGCAGATGAAGCTATGCAAGGCGCGGACATGGCCGGACTTGGTGCGGTGGAGGCGCGGAAGAAAGCAGCTATGGCTGGACATGGAATGCTGGTGGCGCGGACTGGTGCGGGCAAGGCTGGGCTAGGCGCGGGCGGATTTGCGGCTTTGGCCAGGCAGGGCCGGCATACGACACGGGTGGCGCGGCAGTGGCCTGACAGGGCCGGGAATGTGGCGCGGCAGAGGCGTGGCACGGTGCACGGGCTGGCGCGTACATGGCTGGTGTTGGCCGGCCATGAGATGTGGATGGCCGGGCTGTAGCTGGTTGGTGGGGTACGGGCTTGGCCGGACTGTGTCCTTTCATCTGTGCTCGAATAGCTCGATCATATCCTTTAGCGGCTTCTCTTAATGCTTTGGCTTCCATCTTTTTCTCCTCTCTCCTTAGTATCCTTTGATGCTTAGCTATCTTCACTTAGTGACTTGATTCGCCAATAATCTTCATACTTGGAATTAAGGAACTCGGCTTATTAGGTAAAGTCTCCAATGCAGCATACACATCATAAATGTTATTGTTGAACAATGGGATTGACGTAAGAGTCTCAGCAATCATTCGATCAGAGTCTCTTAATCCCCAATAAAAACCTTGAACCAGGCGTCTCCTACTAAAGCCATATTGAGGAAATTCGGTCCACATTGTCTTGAATCATTTCCAGTATTGAGAAAAACTTTCCTCCTTGCGTTGCTGAATGTTTCCAACTCTTGCTCTATGTTGTGGAATTATGTCGGACTTCTTGGTTGGGAGGTCTTCTTCAGCATCTTTCTTCTCGGATATTGCAACTTCTGGATTGTGTTAACTTCTAGCTCTTTCTTGGCTTCTTCCTCTCGATCTTTCTTCTCTATAAGGGGTTCAATTGCTTTGAACAAAGCTTCCGATGCTTCATATGCGGCTTCAGGGGTTCTGTCAAAGAAGGGAATATCGTCGATGCTATCAACAATAATTTGATCATCTACTCCTAATCCTTCATAGAAATAGGTAATCAAAAGTTATTGTGATATGCCATGGTTAGGGCAATCGGCAGAGAGCATCTTGAATCTATCCCAGGCTTGGTAAAAACCTTCATCCTTTTGTTGTTGAAAAGCGGCAATCCTTTGTCTTCCTTTGGAAATCTGATCAGGCGATGTCGATTTGGGTTCAGCCATGTCTTATGACGATGTTGAAGCAGCAAATCTAGGAGAACTAAGTTGAGAACTTGAATTGGATGACTCCTCTTCTTGTTGTTGGCTTTGTGTCTCCTTCTTCAATTGAAATAGTGTTCTTTTAGGCTCAGGATTGAATTCTAAACCTTCTATACCACTACTTCTTGTCTTTAGCATACAACTTCCTAGAAAAATCAAAAACAAAACTAAAAAGAAAATTAGCAGTAACAGTTCTTAAACAAAAATTAAAAATTAAAAACGGAAAAAAAATTTAGAGAAAAACGCAATTTTTTTAATCGCAAACCCGAATAATTTTTTTTAGAAAAACGCAATTTTTTTATAGAAAAAACGGAAAAACAAAATTTCTAGAGCAGATTAATTCCTGGATCTATTCTTAATTCCCTTCCCCGGCAACGACGCCAAAATTATGATCGTGTCGTCAATGACCATAAAATAATCCCCACAAAACCAAACGGAGTAGATAGAGCAAGTAAGGGTCGAATCCCATAGAGAAGGGTGAAGAACTTTATTCCCAAGAACAAACATTTTCCAAAAATTAGTTTTAAAACAGAAAACAGGGGATTTTAAGAAATCAATTTAAACTAAAATAAAGCAAAGTAAATTAAATCTAAATCTATAGCAAATTATAAAAAAAACAATAATTAAAAGGCATAATTCTTCTCCAATGGTATGAATCAATCAATTTAACTATGGATCCTTGATTTAAAAGATGAATTCAATACTTTGTCCTCTAAGATACTGGTCTGGGCGAACCTAACATGTATATTAGATAAAGTGCTGACTAAGACGAAGTTATCCCTTTTATTCCTTCAGCAATCAATTACCGTTCTAGGGCTTAAAGACCACTTAAGAATAAAGCATTAAGAACAATTAATTTTTCGCACATGCCTACAAAAGTAAAACCAGGCACCAAGCAATTTCTCGGTCAGTGGTAAGTTTGTTCCATTAGGCTGCGGCTAAGCATACCTAATTTGTTACCAAACAGTCAAACTCAAGAACTAACCGTATTGTTTGACTTAACTATAGATCTATCAAACTATTTCATTAGCCGCGGCTCTAACTATGTAATTATCAAGATCATAAAATAAAACAGAGACTCGCCTACTACCTATCAAAAACTAATATCAAATTATAAGCATAGAAATCTCAACATAATCAATTGATTGAGTTCACCAAAGGATAAGAAGTATTAAGAATTTAGCTTCTCATGGATTTTTGGCATAAGAAAACTTACAAAAGTTGAAGGCGAAATCCTCTTCTTGAATATCCTAGGGTTGTCGCACCTCTCTATGCAAAGAGAGGGTGTGGCACCCTTAACCTAAAACTAGAGAAAAAGAACTAGAATATTTTCTAAGAAAAAGATGAAAGAGAATTGTGTGGGATTGGGTTACATAAGGTGGCTATTTATAGTTGAAAAATAACCTAAAGACTCCTATTCTATCTAGGATAGAACTCTAGGACGTTTTAGGGTCTAACTTGGACTCCAAGTTGGATTACAAGTCTTCATAGAGTATAATCCAAGTCAAAATAGGATCCTGGAATTTTCTGGATTTCTGCAGAAACTTCGACGGAAGATTCGAACTTGAAGATGGCGGAACTGGGCTTTGGACTTCAAAGGAAAGTTGTAGATCTCCAAATTATCTTTCTAACGGTTACTCACGGGCCTAAAACGGACATCTGAGCAGAAAGTTATGGCTTTTGTACCAAGATTGCGCTTAATCCTAGTCCAAATAGGACTAGTTGCGGGAAATTACGGGATTTGGATATTTCCTTGGACTTGTATGGCACAAATTGGGATATTAACTCCAATTGTGAGCTTATATGGGCTGAGTATTATCCCATATAAAATATCCAAAAGTCCATAGCTTCCGGGCTTCTTCTGGGCTTGGCTTCAATCCTTTGCAATTAAACTCCAAATCTTCAATTCTTATTTCTTGAAATAATTCTTCATTGGTTTTCAAATCTCCAAATTATCTTCAAGCACAAACTTCGAATCTCCAAATCTTTACTCCAAGTTGCTAAGTCCATATTTGTGCAAAAAGTCATCAATTTAGATCCAAAAAGAGTGAAAAATAATAAGTTTCCACTTTTCTTCTCTTCAAGACCTAAAAAAATACTTGCAAAATAGGGTTAAATTCCACATAAAAATACCAAAAAGCATAGGAAAATGATCATAAAAATAGGGTTGTTTTTTGGCTCGATCAGGTGTCATCGTCATTCCCAAGTGGGAGTGTTTCAGTGAGATCCACTTTTTCTTGTGTCTTAGCTGCAAAGGTGCAGGGTAAGAGAAGTACCTTGCAAAGAAGATCTACGGTGAATTGGCCAAAAATAATGGAATTTTCAGATTTCTCATTGAATTCTTCTGCTTGCATAGTATCACTTTCACTTATGGTGCCATTTTCGCCATTGAGGTTGGCATTTTTGGCCAAGTCAGCCTCAAGTGTATCATCTTCTGGAATGGCAACATTTTCACCATCTTCCATAGCATCTTCTTATGAACTGAGGTTCACTGAGAGGTTGTCTAGATCATCTGCCCATTTGCAAGTGATAAGTGTGAGAACATGAGTGGCATATTTGTCAATCTTGCTTCGCTCATCGGAAATGTGATTTGCTTCTTCGAAATGTTCAGCTTCTTTCTTCTTGAAATTGGCATATCTTTCTTTCAAGTATGCTGTCTAAAGCAAAATTTCGGCTTCCCAATACTCCATGCCCTTCTTGACTATGTCATCAACGATCATAGTTGTGGTGGCTTTGAATGGTGCCCAAGAATCAACTTCTAGCTCCAAATTCTCCAAGGAGCTTCGTGCAAAATAATCAGATAGTCTTTTCTCCAACTCACTTTCTGGTGCACAATCATTGTCTTCATCATCATTGGTGCCATCGTCACTTGCACCATCAATGTTGGGCATGGTGTTGTCTTCTGGCTCTTGCACTACTAGAACGGCAAATTTTCGATAGAAAAGAATGGTTTCCATGTCAATTTTTCCATCTCAAGCCAAGTAATTGATGTTAGGAATATCATGGCCAAGAGCTATTTCAGTTAAAGCACTGACCCTAACATCAAGTTCAGCTTCCTTCCAATCAAGTAGAAGTGTTTTTTCATCTAGCTTTGTATTTCTAATCAAAGCGTTGGCTTTCCATGGTTTGTAACCATTGGATACCAACTCTTCAATTGTTGTTGCTGAAGTAATGAAGTGGGGCATCTCTTGATCAGTGATATCTTCACCAGTGCAACTTCCATCTACTTCCATAGGAGCTAGTTCAGTTTCCATCTCCTTTCTTTCTTTAGCTCTCCTTCGAAGCTCACGGCGTCTCCAAGTCTTTCGATTTCTCTGAATGGGCTGGTTGGGGAACTTGGGGTGATGCACCCTTTGCCAAGTGCCATTTTTAGCTTTTGGAGTCGGCCTCACCATCCTTGGCCGAATGTTTTGAGCTGCATGATTCTTTCTGAGTGCTACTTCTTCTTCAACTGCTAAGGTGTGATACTCGTCTTTCTTTTCATTCAACCAGGGCCTTATCTCATGCCTTGACCTTTTTACACCATGTTTGGTTGAATTTCTAGCCTCTAGATCAAGTTTCAAGGACTTTTGGAATTGTTTTGCCACTGCTGGCACCACATTGGATGATGATGGCGCCATTGCTGAAGTGGATGGCTTTTCATGCCATTTTTTGTTCTCATGATACGGAGAGTACCTCTCACGAGCAACTTCTCTTGGTTTAGAGAGTCTTTGTGCTTTTCTTTTTGTTGGTGCGACCTCTTCATCTTGGTGATGAGAAGTTAGTTCATAGAACTTCTTTCGAGGTGCACTCTTTGGTTGTGGACTTCTAGGACGTACCAAATGTTCCATTCGATGAAATGGGTGGAGGATACTCAACTTTCATTCTTGAATTTTGGAGTCTCAATGCAACCGATCTTGGTGACAAAGGCTTGGTGCGCTGAAAACCCAAAGGCTTTGGCTCAGGATCAACATAGCCATACCTTTTCACTTTAGTGATGAGGTAACCCGCTCCGTTTTTGGACTTTGGTGCGTCGCATTGGCATGTTCCGTCACCGAATCTGTCACCTTCGTTGTTGCATTTTCGCTATCTTTTTCAATAGCTGCACCTTTGGCCTCTTCTTCTTTTATCAAGCAGCCATCTTTAGGAAAGTTGATTGACACCATATGGATGGGTGCGGGGAAAGGATCCTTGTCAACTTGCATCTCCTTTTTAGGTGCTTCAGGGAATTTGAGAAAACCTCTTTCAATTTTCTCTTGCACCACATTTTTTAAGACGGTGCAATCATTGGTGGAGTGCTTCCACGAGTCATGGTATTTGCAATATTCTTTGCCTTTGATTTCATCATGGGGAGGTAAAACATGGCCTGGAGGGAGTTTGATCGTACCTGATTTATGCAAGAAATCAAAAATGTCATCAGCCTTTGTAACATCAAATGAATAGGTGCGACTCCAATCATATGGCTTCTTTTCAGCTTGTTGCTGATACATCTTGGCAAATCATTGTTGAGTTTGAGGATGTGCAACTCCGGCTTTCACCAAGGATGGGCATTCAATGGGACGATCTACTTTCACCACTTCAGCTACACCAAGTTCATAGTTTGGCTCCTGGTAGTAGGTACCATAAAATGAGCTTCTTCTTTCTGCCTCTTCTCAAAGTAGAGTTTCGTATCTAGCAAATTTGGTTGACATCTCATAGAAGTCTCTGAAGTCAACACCTTCATACTTCTTTCGAAGCTCAAGATCTAGGCCATTGTGAGCGAGGTGCACGAACTCTGCTTCTGAAAGTGGGTTGCGGCATCTGTTTCTCAGCTTTTCGAATCTGGCAAGGTAGTCTTCCATTGATTCTCCTTTTCTTTGATACAAGCAAGAAAAATCACCCACTGAAATCTCAGGTTCAGTTCTGTAGAACTGAGTGTGGAAAACTCTCTCCATTTCCTCCCACGTTCTTATAGAATTAGGTGGGAGATTGATGTACCAGGTAAATGCAATCCTAGTAATGGAGTGAGGGATAAGTCGTAACTTGTGGAAACCAGAACTTCTCCACACTGAATAGTGAAACGAGCAATATGGTCCAAAGTGGTTCACCATAGATGTCTGAAAAGCTGGGATTGAACTCAGTAATTTTATATCCCCTTGGAAAAGGATATAGCTGATCATACTCCTCTGGATATGGACCTTGAAAAGTTGGGCGACTCATTCTTTTGAATCCAGGGCCAACAATGTCTTGTATCATCTCGGCAATTTGGTTTCTGTTAAGTTGGGGAGGCAAAGCCTCATGATACGGTGCGACAGGCACCTTGAGGTGGAAGTGCGACATGTGGTGGTGCAACCTGGCGAGGTGCGGCTTGGCGAAGTGCAACATTGCCATTCCTTGCACCATTTCCATTATTCACACCATTGTTGTTTGCACCGTTCACCCTAGCATGGGGCGACACATAAGCAACATTTCTTGCGTCAACTTGATTTATTTCGCCAAGGTTGTCGACAATCACTTCATCAAGAGGCAAAATAGGCTTGATTTGGCGTCCAGGAGCATTCTCTACACCAATATCATCTTAAACAACACCATTTCTCATGGGTGGAGGATTTTGGTTGTCCACACTGTTATTGATGGCACCATTCACTTGATTTACATTATTCACACCATAATGGAGAGGTAGTGCGAGCAACTCTTCTTGTTGTTGCACCAGCACCAAATGTTAGTTTTGCCCCCTGAGTGTGGCGTTCAATCTAGCAAAGTTTTGGGTATTTTGTCAAGATTCGGCCCTTGTTTGGGCCAATTCCAGTGCTACCCTGTCCGCATTATTGTCCATTTTCTCGATGGCCTGCATCAAAGCACGAATCGCAAGCCACAACTCAAGACTTATTTGGTGCGGAGATGGCTGTACCATGGTTGGGTCGGCCTCACCATTTTTTCCACCTGAGCCTTGGCCTCCAAGGGCCAAGCCGTGGTTAGATGGGTCCTGCAGCTTCTTCCCATTTCCTCCCATGTTCGGCATCACTAGTGCAGCAAATAAACAAAGAATACAAAAAAAAAGAAGAAGAAGAGAAAGAAAATAACGCAAAAATAAAAGGGAACAAGAAAATAAAACCTTCTTAATAGCACCGAGATGAGATCTGCATCCTTGTTGGGTCCCACCGGACGTGCTAAAACGAGATATTCGGTTCGCTAAGTGGCGAAAGTACAAATAAAAAGAACAAAGTTGGGGATCGCCAACTTGAAAGTAAAAACAAGGAAATTAAAACCTTTTAACAGCACCAAAATGATATCAAAATCCTTGTTAGTCCCACCGGACGTAGCAAAAAGAGATGTTCACGCCAAAAAATCTCTTTGGAGATCTTGGAGAAAGAGTACCGAGCGTGCCAATTAATTTTGTCCAAAAATTGATAAAAAGTGCAATGAAAAGTAAATATTCAATTTTGTCATAAAAATTGAGAAAAAGGTGCAAGGAAAATTAAAGGTTCAATTTTGTTGTAAAAATTGAGAAAAACTCCAGGAAATGTAAAAGATTGCTTTGAGTGCAGGAAAAAGTAAATAATCAAAACAATTTGCAAGTCCCGAATCAAAGTCACACATGAGTGTTTAAATCATTGATTCCAGATTCAAAAATAAAAGGATTGCTGTTGTAAAAGGTAAATTTTCTTGATTCATAAAGGAAAAATAACAAGATGTTGTTATTTGATTGCAGGGAAAATGTAAATACAAGAGCAGTCTTGTAGGAACAAGATTGAAATGAAAAGAGATTGACAAGATGATGATCTTGATAACAACTTAAAAATAAATGATCAAGTGTAGAACTTGATGAACAATTGAAAACCAAATGAAAGCTCTGAGGCTTGAGAGTTGAAAAGTTGATAGAGAAAGCACTGGGCTTGATTTGATTTGCGTTGGGCAAGATGTGTTTGTGCTGCAGGAGGGTTTGCAACGTTGGAGGCTGCTCTCTTTATATGGGGGCAGCTTGCTAGGGTTAGACTGATCCGACGACTCTGATTAACTCCCTCTTTATTTTACTTGATCTTCTGTATTTAAATTCTGATTTGAATCCCACTGATTAAGGAAATCTCAACCAAGTCAGCCAATGAAGAGTCCAACATGTTTTTGACTTTGAAATGTTATAATTATCACATTTAAATGCTGACTTTTCGAATTTAATTGGCTCCATAGTCTTGGTGCAGCAAGCAGGGGTGGAAAACCAAGTGCGGAGTGGACAAATGGTGCTAAAATTGCTTCCAAATGCCACGAAACCCTAAGCTTCATCAATTGAACATGGAATTATGTCAAATACCATGCCACTAAGATCATATATCAAAATCATGAAAAATCAATTATGGCAATGGCTTAAACCGGGGCCAAATAGCCATACTGTCCTTAATTGAATAAAAGTAAAAAGTTACGAAAATGGTCAAACATGGCTCAATTTCTCCATATATCATCTATATTCCATGTAGACTAAGATTTTAGGCTAATGGTGAAATCGCCATGCAAAAATTGCCCCGTAATTGGATTCTGTCCTTAATTGCAAAAAATGCAAAAGTTACTTCCGAGCTCGGAATGAGATGAAATTTGGACAGAGTGTTCGTCATCATATTCTGAACAACTTTAATAAAGGACATAACCCCAAATTTGTTCGTCTTAAATCTCGATTTCTAAGCCCTAATTCTCGTGTCCTTAATTGAAAACTTGTAAAAAGTTTAACCCGGGAAGGCTTAAATCCAAATCTGGAGACATGGGCTGGCCTGACCCAATTTTATATAGTAAATGGGGTGGCCTCAATGTATTTTTAAATAAAAATATTTAATTTCCTTGATTTCTCTAATTTCCATAATTAATTTAGGAATAATTAAGGAAATAATATCAAAATTCAACTCTTTCCCTAGTTGAATTCCTAAGGTGGACTAAATCCAGTCATCCATAGGACTTAAGAGATCAAATCTTGGCCATCCATCATGAGCAATCACCTAATTACCCTGTGTAAATCATGGTATAAACAAGATGTTTATGGACTAAATCGCATAGAGTGAAAATGGTTGAGGACTTATTTATAAAAAGAACAACATGAAATGATTAAAATAAAATAGATTAAGGACTAAATAGTATAAAAGAGAAATGCTTGAGGGCCATTTAAAAAATTAGCCCTTTCATGGCTTGACTAGTGTTTCACGCACTCATGTGGTTTATCATTATCAATTTTTATTATTGACTTTTTCTTTAAAAAAGTTTATTATTGATTTCATTAATCTTAACCACCTAGGCAACTTTTGTTAAATCTAAAGCATAAATCATTTTAATTTGTTTCTTTTTTTGCCACAAACTCAAAGAGAGTTTATAGTGGTATTTACAGATTAGTCCACCAAATCCTTGGCGTGATTAGAATCTCAAACCTTTCAAACATAGTTTCAAAGCCTATCAACTCAATCAATCTAAAATGGTAATTTTAATTTGTATCTTACAATCTACTAGTAATTTCTTACGGTTACCTTCCCTTCCTCTATTTTTTTTTTTTTAAAGGAATGCAATGTTCCATGTTTTCCAAAAGAGCCAAATCAGTCATTCCCGTGAATAAAAGAGGAAAAGACATGTTGCAAGCAGAAAAGATTACGTAACAGTCACCCACAAAGGCATTTTCCATCACAACAAATTAACGCACATTTTCCATACCCCCACCACCTTTGCTAATTTTCGGTGTACCAAACCAGATTTTATATATTTATATTAAAAGTAAGTACACTTATTATATGAGTGAGTGGGCCCATTCAGGAACCATCCCAGAAACAGATAAAAACCACCAACAATTGATATTCCAAAAACACATGCTAATATTACAATTTAATAATACTAATAATCAATTAATTAATAAAGTACTCACATCTCATATTATCTGTCCAATTTCATTTTTTCACACATCTATACTATATATAAAAGTACGAATAAGGGGAAATTTTATGTTTTTCGATTGTACCCTTATTTTTAAAATATATTTCCAATTGTACTCTTTTTTAAAAACATATTTCTAAATTGCCATTACTAAATAATATTTTAATTATTCCATTATTTTTTTAATCATAAATTATTCCATTATTAATTATTAGATTATATAATACGTATATTAAATTATAAGAAGGTCAATTTGGCTTTGTGTTTCCATTGTCCTATTTTATTTTACCTTTTGTCTTTGTTTCCAATATATACTATATATTATTTTTGTCCCCTATGGAAATTACTAACAAACCCTTTCAACTTTTAACCTGGTGCCACCTTATCGCCCTATTTTGGTAATTTCTCACATCTCCTTAACCATCCATTATACTATATCTAATTAATAGCTAATTAATATCTAATTAATAGTTAATTAATAATGAATAAATTCAATATGATTAAAAAGGAATAATAGCTAATTAATACGCAATTATTCCCCTTCATCCTCATTTTTTTTTACACAAGAAGATTAGAAAAAAAAATGATTAAAAGGGAATTATGCTTCTCAATATTCAAGCCTACTGATGACATTAGCCTACATACCTATTATACCCCTTCATCCTCATTTTTTTGATTGAACAAGAAGATTATAAAAAAGATGATTAAAAGGAAAAATGATACAATCGTTTTTCTTACTCAACTTTCATTCATTTTAAGTGTTGAATGATATATTATTTTAAGTAAATAATTAACAATCATTCCATTACATATACAATTTGATAAGAACCATCATTCTTATCTTTGGACTTTTATATAACCATCATATAGAAAAGACCAACAAAATCATATTTGATTCAAGGATTGAATGATATTTTATTTTAAGTAAATAATTAACAATCGTTCCATTACATATACAATTTGATGGCTAAAGCTATTCAAATTTATAATTAACCTATCAAAGACTTAAAATCCAAGAGCTCATTGGATACTCAGAGTCATAAGATCATTAGAGGTAGCCATAGCATAGCATACCATATATGATAAGAACAGTCATTCTTATCATTGGACTTTTATATAACCATCATTCTAATTATTTTACTGATTTCCAAATGCCAAAAGAGCAAGAGCTAAAAACAGGACATGATTGTCGAATGAAGTAAGACTAGATAAGAAAGAAACTATATTTATGTATTAAATATAGAAAAGACCAACAAACCCATATTTGATTTAAGGATGAATTGCACGGAGAGCAAAATAAATAAAAAAATAAAATAAAAAGATGTCCGACGCGCTAGCGCGGGCTACCCATCTCGTTTTATATGAAGGTTATAAAAGTCTCAATTTCATAAGGATTACTAAAATTTAATAGAAGGTTATCAAATCTCATAGAAGGATTATCGAAATTTCATAGAGATCAAATTATCAAAATTTCATAGTGTTCTTATCAAAATATCAATGCGAGGTTATCAAAATTACATAATGTGATTATCATAATTTCATAGAGGGGTCAACAAAATTTTATAAAGAGATTATCAAAATTTCATAAAAAGGTTATCAAATTTTCAAAATGTGATTACAAAAATTTCATAGTGGTATTTCTGGGGAGGTTATCAAAATTTCATAGTATGGTTACCAAATTAGCAAGGTTATTAAAATTTTATTATGGAGTTATCAAAATTTTAGGGAGGATATCAAAATTTCATAGTTTAGTTTTCAAAATTTCATAAAAGGGTTATCAAAATTTCATAGGGAGATTAACAAAATTTCATAATGAGGTTATCAAAAAATCATAGGGAGGTAATTAAAATTTGTAGTTATCAAGATTTCATAAGAAAGTTATCAAAATTTTATAGGGAGGTTTATATCAAAATTTTATAGGAAGATTTATTAAAATTCAATAGCGAGATTATCATAATTTCATAGTGTAATTATCAAAATTTCAGAGTGTGGTTACTAACAATTCATAGGGAGGTTTTTATATTTTCATAACGTGGTTATCAATATATCATATGGAGGTTATAGCATCTCATAGTGTTGGTTATCAAAATTTCATTGGGAAATTATCAAAATTTCATATTGAGATGTTCAAAATTTCTTAGGGAGGTTAACAAAATTTCATAAGAAGGTTAAAAGAAATTTATAAAAAAGTTCTCGAAATTCCAGAGTATCATTATTAAAATTTCATAGGAAGGTTATCAAATTTCATAATGGGATCATAAAAAATAGTGTAATTATCATAATTTAATAGAGGTTATCATAATTTCATATGAATATTTCATTTAAACACGTTGGAAAGCTAAAACTAGTATTAAGAAAATCAATCAATTTGGTAATTTTTATAGACTTTTTACCCATTCTACCCATATTACCCCTTTCTCTCTCTCATTATTTTTATGGTAAACTCTCTCCCATTATCACAGTATTATATTTACGAGAAAAATTAAATAGATGTTAATAAGGAAATTTCATTTTAAAAGTGGTTAAGGAATAGATAATTTGGGACAAGATTTTAGAGGAAAAATGAACAGATAATATAGGACGGAAGGAGTAATACAGAAGGAGGTATCTTTTTCCCAAAAGAAGGTTAGTCGGTTTAACAAATAACAACATGTGACGGACTACAATTCAAAGTTCAAGTTCCACCCAAAATATATTATAAATTATTATAAAAATAAAATAAAAATTAAAAGAATGGCTTTCATTCCAACTCCAAGTGTTGAGAAAAGCAATAGGGAAGTGAGGGGAAGCAACCGCCGGAAGCAGGCCAAGGCATCGAATAAATGGCAAACACCCCATCACCAAAAACGTGCTTCCTCTCAACTTTAGCCATTCTATACATTAACTATTTCTAATCGTATATTTAATCCATCATATCAATATCATCATTAACGATGAAAAAAGGGTTACTATTAATTAAGATTTAAGCTTAATTTAATAAATCCCTTCCATCGAGCTTAATTTAATAAATCCCTTCCATCGACTTTGACAGGCATCTATCTTCCTGCCGGCTGGCTTTTGGCTTTCTTATATAAGTCTCCCCTATTTTGCGTAAACGCGTTATTGTAGTTGTAGTAGCAGACTAGCAAGCATAAGTGGATACTGAAGTCAACCTGTAAACAAATCAAAAAAGCACGTGTTATTTTACATGTTCATATAGAAACTATAGAAATAAATATCTGCCCGAAAAAATAAAAAAGTAAAATCTTCATTTATGATTCGTATCTATCAATTGAATTTGACCGACTCTTCAGGTTTTTGTTTGGGAAATTAATAAGAAACCAAGTTAGTTTTTCTGTTCAAAAGAAAGAAATAAATCACTACTGACTCAATGGTCAATGTGCCTCCTTAGTCAATAACCGTGTTCTTTTTCTTCTTTTTGGGTACCTTTCGGTGCGTTTTTATGGTGATTTAAAGGGTTAAAAATGAGTTTTAGCCTAAAAGGAGTAAAATTTAAAGAAGGCCGGAAATGACTTTTCTTGTTTTTATCAGTATCAGATGGCTTAGATTAGATGACACGGATCAACAAAAATTAGGAGTATTAATTTGATCATTTGCATTTTCCATGTTCTTAAATAATGGAAGCATGCAAATTTACCTTCAATTAGGCTTTTACTTGATCCAGGTTGAGATCCACATTCCTGGGTTTCATAAAGGAGGAAGATCATTTTTGTAAACAAAAGGATTTTGGATTTCCTAAAAGCTACATAAACGTGACTGATATATATGTGAACAATTTAAGCCTATAAATCTCCAAAGTTATGTGATTCCAAGTTGCAACACTTGAAACAATAATTTGTTCAATAAATTCTCACAACTAATAGTGGTTGAAGGGATGTTCTAATTAAACTAAATAAGCCTTAATTTCATTAATCGTTTTCACTTATTAGCATGCAGAGTTTAATATGCTAGCAAACAGGTCTGAAAACTAAAAAGAGACAAAAATTAATACCTCTGTTTGCGCTTTTCCAGAAATCTTTGCAAGGACTTTCTACGAAAAGGTGGAAAACCTGCATAAAAATCCAGAAAAATTGCTTAGTTATAGCAAAGATATACTACTCCATTAAGATTATTATAACAAACACCGTAAGTTTTCCTTACATCTGAAATTAGCAATTTCACATTCACATGAATATATATATAGAGAGAGAGAAGAGAGAGTAAATGAGAAAAACCAAAAACAAAAATAATAGACACTAACCGCCATTAAGATTTTCGAGAACCTGTTGTTGATCGCTTGGAGTTTCAACTTTTGAGTCCAGTGGCGCCGATTCAATATTTTTGGAGCTCCCTTCTACCGCAAGTTTCAAGATGGTGTCCACCTAAAATTCAAAATTTAATCCACACATGCATTCAATTTAGTACTCCTACAAAGATTTCCCTTAAAAAACTTTGTACTACTTACTTAATTACCAAACATATAATGATTTAAATTAACCAACCCTATCCCGTGCTACATTAAATATGGAAACCGTTCCGTTGTAGAAGATCGTCAACGGAGCTGTTTCAGGTCCGTTCTCAGGAGCAGTTGCCCTGAATATTGAAACAAAATTTTTCATCTCAGTAACTTAACATTAACATCAAAGGACAAAAAAGGGCAAAAAGAAAAGAGAGACGATGGAATTACGGAAAGCACCTGAGGCTGAGAATAGGTAAAGTAGGTAACACATTCTCAGCTTCTTTAGGACTGGAAGGCACAGAAAAAGATTGGTTGGAATCAAGCTGATTCACATTTTCCAGATTCTGGTTGTTCGTCAAACCAGAGGAAATCACAGATTTGATAAGCTCAGGATTCATCTTCGAAATGGCACCCTGAAGGCCTGTATATTAGAAATCCAATTTAATTTATATAATCAACCAACAACATTTTCAAACACATATATGATATATCCAATTTTTGAAAAACAAATCAAAAGAACCAAAAATGAAAAAAAAATTAAACGTATCTCGGAAGCTTCGACGGCGATCGAGGAACTTCTGGAACTGAGATTTGCAGGAGTTCTCTTTCTCCATTCCAAAGAAATCAAGCTCGACGGTAGCTCTCGACATAAAGAGTTTTTGTTTTTGCTTTTCTCTTGGTTCAATTTCTGTTAGGAGGACATAGAAAGAAAGAGAGAATGCTTTTGAATATATGAAGAGGAAAGGAAGAGAGGAAGTTGAATTATAAATGGAGAGGGAAGGGGAACTATAATTTTTTGTAAAATAAATGAAAAATATTTTACATTACATTACAGGGCACCAGATGCATGAGAAAGTCTTAAAGGAGATTCTAGAGTAGTGGGGCCCTTTTATATTATTTTTTAATTTTCTGTTGGGCTGTTTGGTACTACTACTTACCAGCATATATCAATTTGATGCACGCCTTCCACGTGGAATATGTGTCATCAATAAATGGTGCAAGTCCATCTATACGACCATATAGTGGGCTAAAATCTCAATTAGGTACCAAACGTATTATGATAATTTCAATTACATACTAAACCTAAAAATTGGCTCAAATACATACCAAACTTTTGTCAAAAAACTCAATTTAGTATCAAATCAGGATTCCGTCTGCGTGTGATAAACACGCGTCGTTGGAAACGCGTGAAAAGTAGAAGTGGGCCCAAAAAAGCCAGGTGGGTAAAAAAAAGAAAAAATTATGAAATTAAAAAATTAAAAAATAAAAAGTAAATTTTATCGGGGCTAAATTTTCCTTTTTCAGCCTCTTTTCATTTTCGTTTTTCAGAAAACCCAAATGTAGAAAATCTTAAAATCGAATTCTACCTCTCTCTTTTCACTTTCTCGGTTCGATTTCTTCTCTTTAAGCCATTGGGTTCGATCGAAACTAAGAAATTCCTTTAAGCCATTGGAGATTGTCAAGGTAATCGAAACTAATTGAAATTCCTTTTCTTTTCTTTCTTTTTCTTATTTGTCCTGTTAAGAAATTTATGTAATTTCTTATTTTAGAATTCAAACGTTATTATTATTATTATGGAAATTGCTTTTAATTAGTCTAATCTTATTGAATTTGTTGGAGGTCTTTTTTTTTTAATTTTTATTCGGACATTATTATAAAATTCCTAAACCTTTTTTTTTTGCTAAAAACTCCATTAATTAATGGTAGAACTTGTTAAGAGTAAAATGAATTTTGACAGGAGATTTTTGTTATGTCTAATTGACTAGTTCAGTGATAGAGGAAGGAATGGCACACACAAATAGGTAACATAGATTTTAAGAGGGATCCTTGGCCTAAGGTTTCTGAAGATGCCAAATGGTTTAGTAAAAACCATGCTTGATCCAAATCCTATAGACGAATGACTGTTCAAGAGGTTCTTGCCTTGGTAAGCTTTATTTTTTCATTTCTGGATCATAATTTGGATCAATAAAGTGATAAATGGATCTAGGAGGGGTGGATCCCCACTTTAATTACTATCCAGCTTTGAAAATATGGATGGATGGTTTTGGATGCCTTTTTCTGAAATCAGACATACATACATGACAGATCGTTTTAGAGGAAACGTTCCCAAGTTGGAGTCCATTTTTAGTTTTAGTTATACTCCTCCGCAGATATCCACAGGCTATCAGTCGATCAGGGAGGAAGGGTCAAGGCTACACATCCCACTCAGTATAAATGATTGTATAGTGTCAGACTATGAGGGTCAACTCTCAAGTCTAATTTCTTGTGCATTAGCATTGCTAAATAATATGTCTTCTTTAACAGAAGTACCCAATGAGGATGGAAGGAAAGAGAAAATAGTTGAAAGTTTACGCAGCCTCATTCGAGTTCCTATGATAACATCCTCACATTGTTTCAAGTACTTGAATCAATCATTTGATTCTTTGTCAAATGACATGAATTCCTCTCCATTATATATGTTTGTAATAAAGCCAAGCGTCTCTTGCAAAGGGCTGTATGGAATGACAAGACTTTCCTCAATGTAAGTTTTTAGTTCTTTCAATTCGACTTTCACTTTCGGTTGATCAATTTTACCATCAATAGCAGCACTTACTATTGATTAGCTTTTACCTTGAATCATATTCATCAGTCTACGGGGGTTTTAATTTTCTATAATTGTTTAAGCACTTGGTTTGTTTTAATTTATGTATGTAGGGAACTATCATACGGACTATCTCTGTAATTTGGATTGGGTTATTGACTAACCTTCCATTGTTCTCTGCTTGCAGTCAATCAATGTAATGGATTATTCTTTACTTGTTGGAGTGGACATGCAGCGGCGGGAGCTTGTATGTGGAATTATTAATTACCTCAGGCAGTACACTTGGGGACAAACAACTCGATCAAAACCTGGGTTAAGTTTCATTAGTTGTTCCTAAGAATGTTTTGCCAACTGTAATTTCTTCAAAGGAGTATAAGAAAAGATTCAGAAAGTTCATATTAACTTACTTCCCGAGTGTCCCTGATCATTGGCACCGGAGATGATGATTTACCCCGTCCAAGCCTTCTAGGAAGCCATTGTAAATGATATTTCTACCTAGGTCTTATGTACCCTGTTTCTCATTTTTTTAGCCCTCCATTTTTACAGTCAGTTGAAATATGCTGTGTACATATCTAACCCCATTATTATGCATTTTTTAGCAAATTTCTGGGGATTGTTTCATTCCTATAGGTCTGTCTTCCTTTTATCCATCTTAATGTTCATAATTTTGTAGTCAAAGTGAGGAATTGTGGAGAGCCACGGTTATCGAAAGAACTGATAATCTGAAATCAATGGAAAAGCTTCATCAGTTCTTGTTAATAGCATTTTGTCTCTTGATGCCTTATGTGTTCCTCTTTTTTCTGAATATCTGCCATCAATACCATTTCAAAGTTTCAGTTGCTGTTATTGTAAAGTTTTGGTCTCCATGTATTATGGGTTGTCTGATTTAACTTTGTTGCATACAGGCATATGCTTATAAAGAATAGACTTTTAAAATTCTGAGCTGAGTTTCTTCTGTGATAAAAAAGGCAAATCCCCCCTTAAACTTGAACAAAAGAATAATCAAAATAGTAGGAAAGGAATTGATTCCCCTCGTAACCTGAACAAAGAATAATCAAGTAGTTATAACATTCACAAAATCAGAAACTTTGAAAATTCATAACTGATTCATCTTACATCGTTTTGCTTTGAAATTTCAGATTTGAGTCCCTCATAACTAGTAGTTTTATCGAAAAATATATAAAAAAAATAAAATAAAAAAAATTTCGACCAGAAACTTGTGATTTTTGTTCTGGATTCGTTTGAGCTCAGAAAGAAGTGAAATTTGAGCTTTAGACTTATTTTGGTGTGATCTTTCTGGGAAAAATATTGAAAAAAATCAAAAAAATCTGTGCTGTTATCGATTTTTTCCAGAAACTAGGGTTCTTAGTTTGGGAAATTTGGGGATTAGGGTTTTCTTGTGCAATTGATCTAATTAGTTGCAATAACTCTAACCGATTGTGAATTGGGATCCTTGGATTGCTTTTGCTGTTATTTGTGATTTGATTTGAAGAATTTCAGGTTACAAACCCTATTGGATTCAAGTGGTACAAATAGGAGACAAGTGGTACTAGGGTTTATGCTTACCGATTTGATATTGTGATTTGTGCTTGAATTGAGTTTTTGTGCAGCAACTTTGGAGAAAGAATTTCGACATAAGGAGACTGCATTAAGTGGTTTGGTTTGGTTTAAGATCACTTTTCTTTTGATTCACAAATAACTTTGCTATTAATTGTTTGTTCCTCAAGTAGGTCACGAGAAGAAAGGAGTGCTCTAGGAGTTGCTCTTATTAGGCCTATTCAAGCTAGTAAAAGGCAAATCTTGTGAGATCATTAAGAGAGTAGTGGACTGCCAATCCATAGGACTTGAGTACAAACACGAGAGCACAAGTCAAAGGTATAAGCACACACACACTTGTGAGGAATTTTACTACTAATTTTTGTTCTTTGTGTAGGTACCATGGAAAATCAACAAGCAATCACTAATGCCACGTTACAACAAATACTTAAACAACTTGGCACCATGTGTATTAGTTTGGGTGATAGGAGAACTTTGAGAGCCTATGTGAAAGGGGAAGTTCATAGGGAGAATTTGTTTCACACTAGGATGTATGCGAATGGGAAGCCTAGTAGTGTGATTATAGATGGGAAGAGTTGTAAAAACATAGTTAGTGATTATTTGGTGAAAGAGTTACAACTACCTACTTCTAATCATCCTAGACCCTATAGCTTAAGTGGTTTCAATGATAGAGAAGAATTTAGTGTTGACAAACAAGTTTTAGTTTCTCTTTCTTTGGGCAGGTACAAGGGAGATGTTTTGTGTGATGTCTTACCCATGCAAGCATGTCATGTACTACTTGGTCAACCATGGCAATATGACAACAAAGTCCAACATGATGGTGAGACGAACCAATATACGCTCATGTGTGGTAAGAAGCCTTTTACTTTAATTCCTTTATCACTTCAAGATGCCTTAAAAGATGAAATTAAAGTGAGAGATGATTTTGCTAAATTGGATGCTGAATTTAAGGCTGACGAACAAAGGAAGATTTATCAAGTGAAGATTGTCGACATACTCATCTAGAAGTTTGGTGATTACGGCCTAACTATAATTAAGCCCAAACAAAGCTTTTCTTTCAATTATTTACGGCCTAACTATAATTATTTTCATGAGGTTAGTCCATTGTGAAGTTTTTCGCTCATTCAGAACATTTTTTTTCTAGCCTTTCGTGGCCCATTAGTGCTGTTTTGAATCGTCCTCGATTTGGCAAACCACGAAGCTTTTCTTTCCATTGTTTATGGCCTAACTATAATTATTTTGATGAGATTAGTCCATTGTGAAGTTTTTAGCTCATTCAGAACACTTTTTTTCGGGCCGTTCGGGGCCCATTAGTGCTGTTTTGAATCGTCTTCGATTTGGGAAACCACATAGCTTTTCTTTCAATTGTTTACGGCCTAACTATAATCATTTTGGTGAGATTAGTCCACTGTGAAGTTTTTAACTCATTCAAAACACTTGTTATTTCGGGCCTTTCGAGGCCCATTAGTGCTGTTTTAAATCGGCTTCAATTTGGCTACCAACAAAGCTTTTCTTTCAATTGTTTACGACCTAACTATAATCATTTTGGTGAGATTAGTCCATTGTGAATTTTTTTAGCTCATTCAGAACAATTGTTATTTCGGGCCATTCGGGACCCATTAGTGCTGTTTTGAATCGTCTTCGATTTGGCAATCCAACAAAGCTTTTCTTTCAATTATTTACAGCCTAACTATAATTATTTTGGTGAGATTAGTCCATTGTGAAGTTTTTAGCTCATGCAGAACACTTTTTTTTCGGGAGTTTCTGATACGAATCTAGTTGTATTAGATTCAAATCCAACCTTTGAATATCCACCAAAGTCGACTTGAACTTCTTCAACTCCTAGACTTGTATGTCGATGATCTTCCCAAAGCTATCCCTCCTCTTTCGTCGGCCTTAAGCACTCAATTAGACCTGCAATTGAATTCTCAAGATCACAAGATTCACAAACAACTAAGTTATCTCAACCTAATTGCTTGCTAGGACTCTACAAGATGAAGAACCCTAAGTTTGCTCAAACTAGAACAATGAAGCTAAGATAATCAATTTGGGAAAATAATCCTCAACTTTATTAATCAACTCAACTTATGTTTACAAGAGGGGGATGGTGCCTTTATATACTAGTAGGGGACGCATAACCCTTCTCCTAAAACTAAAAGGAAAACATAAAGGAAGGAACAAGGAAATAGCCTATTCCTTGTCCTACTAGGAAAAGTAAATACATAACTTAATTAAGCAAGGATTGGACTTAGTCAAACAAGGCCCAACCCAATGTCTTCTAAACTAAATAAATAATTAATCTAAGATAGAATAAAGGCCCATGAGGCCGAATTACACAATACCAAAGCCTAATGCTCATCGATTTCAAGTAAAGTAAACACCTTGGAATCGATGGGAATATTCTTGGTGATGTCGACTTCAATGCCTTCCAAATGTTCTTCAATGGACTCTAAACCTCCAAGATGAGATCTTACAAAGCCCAATAAAGCTTCCTTGAACCTTTTAGCCCGTGCCCTAGTCATTGGACCTTGCGGAATGGCTAAAGGATCAAAAGGCCGGTCTTGTCCGGATGGCCCTATCGATGTCCGGTTGTGGCCGGTTGGTGCGCCTAGCGATGGCCGGTTGAGGCCGGACATGTCCATGTCGCGTGGCCGGTGTTGGCCGGGCATCTCCGAGTCACGTGGCCGGTGTTGGCCGGGCATCTCCGAGTCACGTGGCCGGTGTTGGCCGGACTTCTCCAAGTCGCATGGCCGGTCACTAGTGCTTCCACCTCCACGATCCTCCAAGCTAGCATCGATGACATCTCCATGATCTTCATTGGCTCCAATGTGTCCTTCTAAGCCCTGATAAGCCCTTAGCGCATCACTTTCGGGGCCCATTAGTGCTGTTTTGAATCGTCTTCGATTTGGCAAACCACAAAGCTTTTCTTTCCATTGTTTATGGCCTAACTATAATTATTTTGATGGGATTAGTCCATTGTGAAGTTTTCAGCTCATTCAGAACACTTTTTTCGGGCCGTTCGGGGCCCATTAGTGCTGTTTTGAATCGTCTTCGATTTGGGAAACCACAAAGCTTTTCTTTCCATTGTTTATGGCCTAACTATAATTATTTTCATGAGATTAGTCCATTGTGAAGTTTTTCGCTGATTCAGAACACTTGTTATTTCGGGCCTTTCGAGGCACATTAGTGCTGTTTTAAATCGGCTTCAATTTGCAACCAACAAAGCTTTTCTTTCAATTGTTTACGACCTAACTATAATCATTTTAGTGAGATTAGTCCATTGTGAAGTTTTTAGTTCATTTAGAACACTTGTTATTTCGGACATTTCGGGGCCCATTAGTGCTGTTTTGAATCGGCTTCGATTTGGCAAACCACAAAGCTTTTCTTTCCATTGTTTAAGGCCTAACTATAATCATTTATGTGAGATTAGTCCATTGCGAAGTTTTTAGCTCATTCAGAACACTTTTTTTTCGGGAGTTTCGGGGCCCAGTAGTGCTGTTTTGAATCGTCTTCGATTTGGCAAACCAAAAAGCTTTCATTTCAATTGTTTACGGCCTAACTTGATGCGGCAAGGGCTTATCATGGCTTAGAAGGACACATTGGAGCCAATGAAGATCATGGAGATGTCATCGATGCTAGCTTGGAGGATCGTAGAGGTGGAAGCACTAGTGACCGGCCATGCGACTTGGAGAAGTCCAGCTAACACCGGCCATGTGACTCGGAGATGCCCGGCCAACACCGGCCACGTGACTCGGAGATGCCCGGCCAACAACGGCCACGCGACATGGACATGTCTGGCCACAACCGGCCATCGCTAGGCGCACCAACCGGCCACAACCGGACATCGATAGGGCCATCCGGACAAGACCGGCCTTTTGATCCTTTAGCCATTCCGCAAGGTCCAATGACTAGGGCACGGGCTAAAAGGTTCAAGGAAACTTTATTGGGCTTTGTAAGATCTTATCTTGGAGGTTTAGAGTCCATTGAAGAAAATTTGGAAGGCATTGAAGTCGACATCACCAAGAATATTCCCATCGATTCCAAGGTGTTTACTTTACTTGAAATCGATGAGCATTAGGCTTTGGTATTGTGTAATTCGGCCTCATGGGCCTTTATTCTATCTTAGATTAATTATTTATTTAGTTTAGAAGACATTGGGTTGGGCCTTGTTTGACTAAGTCCAATCCTTGCTTAATTAAGTTATGTATTTACTTTTCCTAGTAGGACAAGTAATATGCTATTTCCTTGTTCCTTCCTTTATGTTTTCCTTTTAGTTTTAGGAGAAGGGTTATGCGTCCCCTACTAGTATATAAAGGGACCATCGCCCTCTTGTAAACATAAGTTGAGTTGATTAATAAAGTTGAGGATTATTTTCCCAAATTGATTATCTTAGCTTCATTG
>AWWV01006961.1:0-12848 GCA_001974805.1 Corchorus capsularis
ACGCAGCCACTCAAAAGCAAGCATAAGCAGCACTTTCAGCTTTCATACAAATAGTTCATGAAGTGGCACATTAGGTCATGATTCTACAATGAAAAGAAAAGCATGAACCAACCATTTCAGTATCAAACAAGCTAAGACTAAGCACTTGGGCAATTAACAAAACAGGGGCAAAACCAACAAGACATAGCACACTTAGCAAACATGGTGGCAAGAAACCCCAATCTCAGTAATAAGGACAGGGCAAATTTACAGCAGCTAAGTTCGATCATTCACATTAAGCAACACTCAGTCCCAATTCTTTTGAAAAAAGGGGAAGTATACCTTAGCAGGGGTTTTCACTGGTCAAAAAATCAACAGAAAAAGCTATGGCTGACTTGGCATAACTGGGTTGGCCCCAAAGTGATCATCTTTCGTCTGTTATGAGACAGCTCAACAACCTGTAGACAAGGAAATTTCAGGTGGGTTAGTAATGGAGTGGACCTTGCCGATGTGGCATTTTCGATTGGCTTCAAGAGGACTTTGGGGTTTGTCAGCATTAGCCACCTCGACACCACAGACAAAAAAAAAAAGAACACCCGGGAGTTAGCAAATGAAGGGAAACAACGAGTGAACCAAAAGAGAGAAGTAAGAGCTAACCACGTCGGATTTCCTTTGCTGTACGAGGTACATAAGTTGCATAATTCCCAATTAGCCCCGTTGAGTCATCACCTTCAACAAGAGATACCTGAGGTAAAAAGGACAGGGTCAGATAGGGAAAATGAAGATGAATTTTTCCGAGCCCTTAGATAAAGGATGCAATCCACGGCTGAGGCTGCAGCCAATTCCAGTATATAATCGTCACTATTTTTAGAGAGGAGGAAGGGAGAGAAATTTAAAAAAAAAGAGGGTTCTCTGTGCTAGGGTTTTGGGATTAAAAACTAGGGTTCATAGCAAGGTTTCAAGAAAATACAAAAAAAATGAAAGAAGTGCATGAAAGTGTGTACCATTCCTGAGATTCTTGAGTCTAGATATCCCATTATCGAGTCTTCCGCGATCCTTGTTCCATCACTTCTCAATAGGGTATTAGGGTTTTCTTTTTAGGTTCAAATCTTTTGATTTTTACATCAAAATCTTTCGAGTAGTATAAGCTTCATCAGGATAGGGGTGTTCAAGGAATGGGTTTCAAATATCCATGAAAAAGGGGCTTGCTTTAAGTGATTTAAGGCTTCGTCTAGACTGGTTCAGAGAGGAGAAGATTACTGGTTCGTGAAGGAGAAAGAAAAAGTGAAAAAGGGCGGCTTGCTTAAATTGTGACGGGTTGAGGCCAAGGTTAGGGTTTGGTGATAAAAGGAGGTAGCTTTTTGAACTTTTCATTTAATCACCGTTATTATCGATGACCTACTATACATGTATGGGCTTTGCGTTTTCTTTTGGAAATATATGGGCTTTGCGTTATTCTATGATTGCTAATATATTTGCATATAAATTTCTGACTTACTTTATTTCAAATAAGCTTTGGTTAAGTTGTTCGTTTATGGTCATATGATTTCATCTTAGCTCTTTTTGGTCCCTGATTTCATGATTGGATTACTAATTTCCTTTAAATACAACATCCTCAGGGTAAAAGATTGAACCTTGATATTTTTTTGGAACAAAATTGCAATCTTAGGTTTAAAGTTCTAAACTTTGATAAGACTTGGTAATATATAAAATAAATAATGATAAGTGAATAAATAAGTGAGCCTTTAGTCTAAGAAGCTTGAATGTGAGATAAATTGATAATAAAAGTTGGACCTCTAGATAGAAGAAGTCAAGTCCAGGTTAACAACTTTGATAATGAAATCGGATCATCAACTTAGGAAGGGCCAGAGCTTAAGATTTGGCCATTGGAATAGAAAATAAAAATAGAAAAGTTTGGTAAATTGATTTTAGAATAGTTTAGAGGCAAATATTAGTAATCCATGTTATGTTTATTAGTATTAAAAAAAAGAACCTTTATTGAATAGCCAAGTTGATCAGGAAAACTTATAAGATTTTTTTTTTTAAAAATTGAAACGTGAGATTGCAGTAGATTCGTATGTGGGTCGTTGGTGGACTTTTCTAGAAATAGTTATATTTGGGCTTGTCATTTGATTTACTCAATTATCAACTGTTAATTTAAATTGGGCTTGGGCTAGTTAAGTTTAGACATTAGATTAACTAAATTGATCTTGAAAGTTAGGCTAAAAAGTGGTAATTAGTGATTTTCATAATTAATTAGAAATCCATCTGTACCATGCATCATCAAGTATATGTCTATTAACTGTCCAGTGAACTTGTAGTCATGTCCGAAGATGAGATTCCCCCAGAAAGGGTCTCTCTAGGTCGGGACCGTCTCATAAATCGCGCCGGAATGCCGGGTCGTGCTTTATGGAATGGCCTCGGTTGACACAAGCTCACTCATATTTGATTTTGTTGCATTTTTAAATGTCATTCAATACTTAAATAAAAGGATTGTGAACATTTGTTTCCCAGGATAAGACTCCCCTTGAAAGGGACTCTCTAGGATGGGACCGTTTCATAAATCACGCCGGAATGCCGGGCCGTGTTTTATGGAATGACCCTGATTAAATGTCCGCACTCCTCTAAAATTGACTATCCACGCATCATTTGCATCATGTCTAGATGGACCCACCAGAAATTAGAAAGGGGTAAATCGGTAATTAGGGTTAAGATTAATTTGATTAATTAAAGAAATAATTCAAAAATTCAAATCAAAAGGATAAAAAATCAGAAAATTAGAAGAAATGATCAAATGTATTTTCAAAAAATGTTTTATTATGTTCTCTTATTTAGATTTTTAAAAAAAAATTAAGAAAAAGTAAATTAAAGAGTTTTCAAGGTAAGCATTTTCAAATAGAATATTTTCAATTTAAGTAATTTCAAAAGAAGATTTTGGAAAAACAAAGGTTTTCTCTTAAGTAATTCCAAAAGAAGATTTTGGAAAATAAAAGTTTTTTCTAAGAAATCCAAAAGAAGATTTTGGAAATTAATAAAATTGGACTAAGTTTTTAGAAAATTAAAAACGGATGGTAAAAAGGATTTTGACATAGCATTGTCAAAAATTCCTTTTTGAAGAAAAAAGGATCAACAAGAGAACGAATAGACAAAGAGAATTAAAAGTGGGATTAATCGACGGTCGTTCGATTATATTCCTCAAAATTCTCGATATTCAAACTTATTTTAAAAGAATGATTTTTTCTTTTTTCTTTTATAACAATTTCCTTTAATAATGAATATCAAGATTAAGCATTTAGGTATTAAAGCAACCAACTTAGGAATTTCCTTGGATTAGTGTTAGACTTTCAGTACGTCATATTGACGGGCGTTGTGGGGGTGTTAATCCTTCTCCACACGTAACCGATTCCTGAACCTAGGTACTGGTTCATAGACCATAGTATTAGACTTAATGTGTCCATCGTCAAGCACATGGTCCATTAGGTCTAATAATCAGTAGGTGACTAATCACACCTAGGCAAAAAAAGATTAGTGGCGACTCCTTTAGGCCAGGCTAGATAGTAGTTTATCCTTAAGTCGTTAACGGTGGGGTTCGGACCCCCGGACCCACACGTTGCGACATACACTTCGGAAATGAAGTTCAAATGAAGTTCAGAGGCCTATAACCATGAGGTTATACAGAGTAGAGGGCAATTTCATGTAAACTATGTAATGGAAGACCAAAACAGGATGTTTAGTGAGCAATACAGTGACAATATGAGTTAATAGCAGAACCATTACATTAAGAATGAACAAAAGAAGTGATTCTCACAGGTAAAATTCATCACAAGTTTAGCAAGGCATGTGTCACGATTAAGAGGAGAAAGGGAGAGATTACCACGCTGTCAAAATCTTATTGGTTGCCCTCAGCCTTGAAGAGTTTTTTTTTATTGGTCCACCTCAGCAGCTTACAAGTAAAAGAAAATTCACATGTGAAGAGACACATTACAGTTGCAATCGGAAATAGACAAAAAAATAGAGGAGTGCTTAACTGGCAATTAGGGCCCTTTCACTAGCAGTAGCAACTCACACCTGTGGATGCAGACAAAAAAAACAAGGAACTTCACTGCAATCGCTTCACACGTTCGCAACAAAGGCCACCTGCACTAAGAGACAAATAAAGGGCATATTCAGACTCAAACACTGATTTACATACATTGTCAGTTCATAATCCACAAGAGACAAATTGGTTAAAATGGGAATCAACAAACAAATTAGGAAAAGAGGAAAGCCGCTAGATAAATTGGGGATCTACGGTGGAGAGAGAGAGGGGAAGGGATATATATATCACATTTTCATACAAAAAAAAAAAGAGGAGGAGGCGGAAATTGGGAGAAAAAAAAAGAAAAGGGGAATTTTTCTGGAAATCTAGGGTTCATAGATCAAAAAGAAGAGGCTAGGGTTTTTTTTAAAAAGATATACAGAGAAGCAAGAAGCGATTGGAAGGCTTACCTGCCTTGGAACATTTCCGAGTCATGGAGGAAGCCTGAAGTCTTCTGCTACTCATTTTATTTTCTTCGTTTTTTTTCAAATTGTTGGGATTTCAAAACCATTTAGATTTTCGGTTTTAGGCTTTGTTTCCTCAAATACGTTTGTGGGTTTTGTTTAGTCATCATTGGGGATCGTTTGTGTCGATTTTGGAAGCGGTTCATCGGTTAGTTCGCCGGAATCTCGTGGGTTTAGGTTTCGGTGTTGATAGCTTTGTTTGCTCATAGGTTTAGTTCGGATTTTGGTTTGGTTTTCGGGTCTTAAGAAGAAAAGGTAGGATCTTTCTGCTTTAGGGAGTTGGGGTCTAACTAGGGCAACTGACAGAAAGGGAAGTTGCAGCGTCGGGGGTCGGTTTCAGAGCGAGGGAGAGTCGAGGTTGAGGGAGGAAGAAGAAGAGGAAAACAGAAAAGGAAGGGAAAAGAAGAAAATAAAAAAGGGGTCTGCTTAGGTCGTGCGACGCCGTTTCAGGGGTAGAATTTCTTACCTCTTCAATTTATTCCTTGATTGATATTTGTTTAAGTTAAAGATTTGAGATTCTATGCTGTTTAGTCCCTGACAGTTTAATTTTTAAGTAAAAATATGACCTTTAGTTATAAAGATTAAATCTTGGTAAACTGTTTAAATAAAAATGTGATTTTTAGTTTAAAAAGATTAGATCTTGGGAGTTAAGGGCAAAATTTTGCCTTTTAATCTATGATTTGTGAGTAGGTTTAATTCAAGTTAATTTCTTAGCTTTTTTTTATTAAGTAAATAATTTAGGTTGTGAATATTTTAGGGAAAATTGAAAAGTGTTAGTTAAGCATTCACATTCATGTTTTTTTTTCATATATTGTTGCAAGTTACTATGTTCATTTGAGATCAATAAAAGTGACTCCCGTGATGGGAAAGGGCGGGCGGCTCATTCATGCGTGTTTGAGTTTGCTCGCCTTCTCTCGGAGGTTTGGAAATGTCCGGAGACCGTTTACCATTTATTGGGAGGCGATCAAAGGCGTTCCTCGTATAATTAATGGGTAATTAAAATTAAAATTGGATTTTCATGCATCATGTGCATCCATGCATTTCAAGACTAAATCTAGTAGTTAATCAAAGATTAAAAATTCAAAAAAATCTAGATCAAGATTTAAGAAGTAAGGAAAAGTGAATCATAATAAGCAACTTAATTCAGGGTAATTAAGTCAGTAAGTAGCTTAATTCAGGGTAATTAAGTAAGTCAGTTAGTAACTTAACTCAGGGTAATTAAGTAAGTCAGTAATAAACTTAATTCAGGGTAATTAAGTTAGTAAGTAGATTAATTCAGGGTAATTAAGTAAGTCAGTTAGTAACTTAACTCAGGGTAATTAAGTAAGTCAGTAATAAACTTAATTCAGGGTAATTAAGTGAGTTAGTAATTGACTTAAATTTAGGGTAATTAAGTTTAGTAAGAAGCGAAGATTAGGGAAAATAAAATGGCTTAATTCAGGGTAATTGAGTCAGTTAGGAATCACAGAAAGATAATCAGTAATAAGGGCTTAGTTCAGGGTAATTGAGTCAGTTAAAAACGAAAAGAGAATTAGTTGTTAACCAAGTCCAAAAAAAAGAAAAGAATAAAAACCTTTCTTCGAAAATTAAAAAGAGTTTGTGCTTGCATTTGTTCTCTTTGTTTTTCGAAAGACAAAAATCAATTAATCAAAAAGAGTCTTTTTCTTAAAGTTTTCAAAAGAAGGGAGAGTTCCCACTAGTTTTAGTTTCTAGTTTAGTGGTCGAAAGGGAGAGTTCCCATCCAGTTTCTTTTACTAACTGGGAAGGTTCTCGTCAAACTGTTCTTCTTCAAAAAAGATTCGCTTTTAAAGGTAAATTTTAAATCATGAGGAGCCCAAAAAGAGAACGAAATAGAAAACGGGAAAGTTCCCAACATTCCTATTTCAAAAATCCAAAAATTCATTTTTGCTTGTTTATTTTGCTTAAATTTAAGGATTAATAAAAGAGTTTAAGGGCATGAATACTTAAGAATACAGACAACCGATAATAGAAACCCACAGTAGTCTAGACTAGTCAGTGCCGTCTTTTGACGGGCGTCGTGGGGGTGCTAATCCTTCCCCACGCGTACCCGACTCCCGAACCTTTAGGACTCTGGTTAATAGACCATTTATTAGGTTTAGTGTTACCTTCGCCAAGCTTAGGTTAACATTAGGCTTAATAATCTGATAGGTGGCTAATCACACCTAGGTTAAAAAAGATTAGTGGCGACTCCCTTAGTTTTTAGTTCTTAAGTCGTTCAACGGCAGGGTTCGGACACCCCCGGACTCGGACGTTGCGACAGTCATCCATAGGACTAACCAATAGAATCCTACCATGTCAAATGATCTCCTTAAATTTAGGCACAATTTTAGTCCAAGGTTTAGCCCCCTTTTAAAATAAATCATGTATTCAGGGTAAATCCCCAAATTTGAGATATTATTGGGATAGAGTTTTAGAAAATTAATGAGTTATCTTTATATTATTGGTTGGTCCCATAGATGACGTGGTGGGTCCGTCCCACTTTATAATTTCTCTATAATTGGGATAGGGTTTTAGAAAATTGATGAGTTGTCTTAATATCATTGGTTGATCCCATAGATGACGTGGTGGGTCCATCCCACCTAATAATTTTTCGGTGGCTAGGGGTTTCATCGGTTTGCGGAAGGAGATAAAAGGAAAAAAAAAGTTTGTTTTGGGGAAATTTTTTTATAGGATATATATAATTTTTTTTCCGTTTTTTGTTTTTTTTTTAATTTATAATTTTTTATTCAGAAAATGACGTGGCAGATGACACGTCAGCATATTTGACGACGTCATTACCACGTCAGACAAATTAACGGAGAAATGGATGGACACTAACGAAAAGGACTTGATTGCCCGGTTAACTTCACTTCAGGGACTAAATTACATACTTTTTCACTTTATGGACCAATTTACTATGTTCAGTCCACTTGAGAGACCAATTTTATACTTTTACCTTTTTTTTTCTTCTGATAAGACATGTCCAAAAACACCTCTTATCTTACCAACATAGCACTTATCCACAAAGTCATCCATGTGAAAGACTTTATAGTCTCAACTTTTTATTACTATCTCATAAAAGTATTAATAATGATATGAAAAGCTTAGAGGATTAGGTTCATACATACCAAATAAGCACAATATAGTCATTATTTAGGTAAGTCATGATACAATTACTTCAATGTTATTTTCTACTTTATATATAAAAAGAAATGATTTTTATACCCACATATTCACCTATCTCACTGGACCACCGATCATCTAAAGACTAAAAATTCTGGCCAAAAAAAAAATCTAAGACTAAAATAACGTGTAAAATAGATACTTCATAAGGCTTGTTGGTTCTATTGATTTGATAAGCAGAAGAATTTGTTGGGTATATGCTATAATTTGATGCTTCTTCCGAATTTGATGTCATAATCATGAAATTCGACTCTGTGAATTTGATGCGGAAATCCGTCCAAATAAGTGAAGTTGGCAATCTTTGCAATAACTTAAAAATTTTGTAATATTCCAAAGGTGGAATATCCGGATTCTGCTAAAGACTATAGACCGATTAGTTTATGCAACGTTATTTTAAAGATTATTTCAAAAGCATTATCTAATCGTTTGACGAGGGTGTTACCTGATATTATAGGGCCAAATCAGAGTGCCTTTGTGCCTGGACGTATGATATATGATAGTTCTATGGTAGCATTTGAAAATGTTCACTATCTTAAGAATAAAAGGAGTGGTGGGAAGAGGAATATGGCGCTTAAACTTGACCTCAGTAAAGCATATGATAGGGTCGAGTGGGCTTTTTTGGAGGGAATCATGCGGCGTTTGGGTTTTTCTCTTAGATGGATTTCTCGAGTTATGACGTGTGTTCGTACGATCTCTTATTCGGTATTAATTAACGGGGTGCTTACAGATAAGTTTGCCCCGTCTCGAGGTATTTGTCAAGGAGATCCATTACCTCCGTATCTTTTCCTTTTTTGCATGGAAGGTTTATCTTGTCTCCTACAGCATGCTGAGAGAATTGGGACAATTCAGGGAGTGTCAATTGCTCGATATACTCCACGAGTATCTCACCTCTTTTTTGCAGACGATAGTTTGCTATTTTTGCGTGCAAAGGAAGAGGAGTGTGAGGCCATATTACGAATTCTGAAGATGTTTGAGCAAGCTTCAGGGCAACAAATCAATATTGACAAATCAGCTATCCTTTTTAGTAGTAATACTCTGGAATGCATCCGACTTTCAATTATGTCAATGTTGGGTGTTAATCGAGTATTGGATAGAGATAGATATCTTGGGCTTCCGATCATGATAGGAAGATCAAAAAGAGCAGCACTACAGATGATAAAGGATCGGCTTAGGAAGAGAGTACAGCAATGGCGTGGTAAGCTACTTTCTGGTGCAGGAAAAGCTGTAATGATTCAAGCAATAGCCCAATCAATCCCAACCTATTTGATGAGTTGCTTCCGCTTCCCAAAATCTTTCTTGCATGACCTTAACATGATCATTGCAATTTTTTGGTGGGGTAAGTCGGATCATAAGCGGCGTATACACTGGAAATCTTGGGAATCTATGTGCGTATCCAAACTGGATGGAGGGTCGGGTTTTCGAGATTTCGAGATTTCGAGGCCTTTAACCTGTCTTTACTTGCAAAACAGGGTTGGCGCCTAATACATAATGAGCATTCGTTGTGCTATCGTATCTTAAAGGCCAAATATTTTAGGAATTGCTCATTCATGGAAGCAACACTGGGTTATAATCCCTCTTTTGTGTGGAGGAGCTTACTAGCTGGGAGAGAAGTCTTGAAACAAGGTTGTCGATGGAGGGTTGGCGATGGATCTAGTATTGATATTTGGCAGGATAAGTGGATTAATAATCCACCGGGTAACCAGCCAATTCCTAACCCTGGTATTGTTTGTGAACCTACTCCTGTTAAAGCTCTTTTTGACAACAATGGCTACTGGGATTATGATTTGTTGTGTGAACTCTTTGTGAAGGATGATGTTACTAGAATCATGAGCATTCCCATTAATCTAAAGGCTGGTCGAGATGAACTCATATGGTCGAAAACGTTCAATGGATGTTTTTCTGTAAGAAGTGGTTATTATGTGGCGAGACGTATTTTGGGTAAAGAAGAATTTAATCCGAGCATGCGATCGCAGGTATGGAGAATGATTTGGGGAGTTTTGGTCTTTCCAAAAGTTCATTTGTTCTTGTGGAGGCTAGTTTCGAATATTTTACCGTTAAAATCCTTGTTACAGATGAGAGGGGTGAATGTTAGTGCCACTTGTGATGTTTGTGGGGGTATTGAGTCATTGTTGCATATTTTTTTCTCTTGCCCTTTTGCTAAGGCTGTTTGGAGTATATCGTGTCCTTGGTTATTGAGTTATTTGGACAATTGGTCTTCATCAAACGATTTTTGGCTTCTTCTATTTACTAAGGCCAGTGAGCTAGGTTCAATGGAGCTAGTTTGTTTTTTACTTTGGCTAATCTGGTCAAATAGAAACAAGGCTCTCCATGATCATGTGTGCCGGAAACCTGATGTAGTGTGCATTGCTGCTGCACGATTTGTTAGGGAGATGGAATCCGTATGGGAAAGGACAAGTCGAGGAGAGGTTAGTCGGGATCAGCATTATGTTTGGATGCCGCCAGCTGCTGGGATGGTGAAGATTAATGTTGATGCAGCCTTCGATGCAAGCAGGAATGAAGCTGGATTAGGAGCGGTTTTTAGGGACAGCAACGGCAGGGTATTGCGCTGTGCAACATCGCGGATCAGTTTTGTTCCAAATTCGCTTTTTGCCGAAATGTATGTTGTTCGATTTGGAGTTTTAGTCGCTAAGTATTATGCCTATAGATATGTTGTATTGAGAGTGATTGTTTACTTGCTATTAAGGAACTATGTAAGGATGCTTCTTCTTATTGGGAGGGGGGTGTTCTTGTTCATCAAATTAGGTGCTTGATGAATTATTTTACTGTTATAAATTTCCAGCATGTTAGTAGGAATTGTAATAAATTTGCTCATAATTTAGCCCATGTCAATTGTGAAGTTGGGGTTAATTATGTTTGGTGTGGTTTTCATTCACACGTTTGTAATCCGGATGAGTTTTAATCAATATATTCAGTTGATGAGTTGCTAAAAAAAATTGTAATTTAATAATAATTGGGGGACCATTTTTCTTTTGTAATTTTGTCAATATTGGGGATATATAATTAGTTGGATCCAAATTATCTACTATCATCTCTCTCTTTTATCTTTTTCTATTCCATTACTATATTTCCAAACACAATTCCTCTTCACAAGATTGGAAATAAAAAAAACCCTTCTCTATAGTATTAATTAATTAATTAATTAATAGTAATTAAACATGTGAAATAATTACCTATAGCACGTTCGAATTCAAGTCAAGTAAATGTTTAAACACTAATCTTTTCATAAACATTGTTTAAGGATTTTCTTAATACTTGTTAATGGAGTAATATATATTTTGATGGGGGGCGTATTGGCACCCAAAAGTACTCCACGACCCACGTGCTGAACCCGACGTCACATTCCTACGCAACAAAGCAACAAAGCAATTTCACGGCACATGTGAAAATCCTACAGCACTATAAATCTGCAGCTACTATATATAAGACAGCCCAATTGGTGCGAACTCCCTCAATTTTCCCCATGGCTTCGTTGTTTCAAATCTTCCATTTCTGTTTGCTTCTTTTCTTGTCTCCCTCCATAACTCTAGCTTCTTTCAGGCCCAAAGCCCTTATTCTCCCTGTTTTCAAAGACACTTCGACTCTCCAATACCTCACTCAAATCAAGCAACGAACCCCTCTCGTTCCTCTCAATTTAACTATTGATCTCGGAGGCCAATTTCTTTGGGTCTATCGCGAAAAAGATTATGTTTCATCTTCTTACAAGCAAGGCACTTGTCGATCAGCTCAATGCTCCCTTGCTAGAGCTCTTCTCTGCCAAGATTGCTCTTCTGCTTCACCCAACCCTTCCCCAGGCTGCAATAACAACACATGCACTCTTCTCCCAGACAACAACGTAATTCGGACAGCCACCTTCGCTGAGCTTTCTCAAGATGTTGTTCCGTTCAATCTACCGATGGAACCAGTCCCGGTCCGGTCGTTTCGGTGCCCAAGTTTCTCTTTTACTTGTGGAGCTACATTTATGGTGGAAGGTCTTGCAAATGGTGTAACCGGCATGGCTGGACTTGGAAGACATCCAATTTCAATCCCATCCCTATTTTCTGCTGCATTTAGCTTTGATAGAAAATTCGCCATTTGCTTGACTTCTTCAACCAAATCAAAGGGAGTCATATTTTTTGGAAACGGGCCTTACATTTTTCACCCAAATATTGACGTTTCCAAGGATCTTATTTACACCCCACTCATTCTCAACCCTGTAAGCACCGATGCTATCTATTATGAAGGCTCCCCTTCCACCGAATACTTCGTCCAAGTTAAATCCATAAAAATCAATGGCAAAACAGTCCCATTGAATTCATCATTGCTCTCCATCGACGACCAAGGCAATGGAGGGACCAAGATCAGCACCGTGAACCCTTACATTTTATTGGAAACTTCCATTTACAATGCTGTAATCAAAGCATTTGTCCAAGAGATTAATGCAAACGTTAGTCAAGTGGCAGCTGTGTCTCCTTTCGGGGCCTGTTTTAGTTCTAACAACATTGGGAAAACACGAGCTGGACCGGCTGTGCCGCCCATCGACCTTGTTTTGCAAAGTGAGCTTGTGTATTGGAGGATTTGGGGGGCTAACTCGATGGTTCAAGTTAATGAAAACGTTTTGTGTTTAGGGGTTGTCGATGGAGGGTTGAACCCCAGAACATCCATAGTGATTGGAGGGCATCAATTGGAAGACAATCTTATACAGATTGATCAAGCTACTTCCAGGCTTGGGTTTAGCTCTTCTCTCCTACTCAAGCAAACAACTTGTTCAAACTTCAACTTCACATCAATTGCTTAGATATATAAAATTAATTATTAATGGCATTTTAATTTTAATTTTTACTAATATTATTAAAGGTTTATTAGGCATTTTGGCCTATGAAATTGTATCAAATTAGCCCATGAACTTCTAATTTTTTCAATTACACACCTAAATTTGCAATTTTCAGCCAAATTTAGTCTTCTGTTGGACAGTAAGTTGGTGCAGCTCCGTTGACCATTGGAGATTCTGGAGTTAAATATTCAACAGATCCGTCAACTTCCGTCAAATAAAGGGCTATGTGCTAAAATTGCAAATTCAGGCGTGCACAATTCGAAAATTGAAGTTTATGAGTTAATTATTTGATTTATTTACAAATTCAAGTGAC
>AWWV01006963.1:0-19537 GCA_001974805.1 Corchorus capsularis
TTTAACTCACTTGAATGTTATTTTATAATTCATGAATAATCATTAGGTAAAAAGACACTTAACCGAGGCCACTCCATAAATCGCGATCCAACCAATGGGACGATTTATAAAGCGGTCTCGACCTAGGAAATCCCTTTCGAGGACCCCATTGCTGGAAATAAGTGGCAGTTTACAAAATGATCAATAGCATATAACAATGATGCATGGTGCAAATGAAGTTCCTAATTAATTATGGAAAATACTAATTATTTGCTAATTCCTAAAATAGTTACCAAATCACTAATTTCTAACCATTTTATTTCCAAAATCTAAATTACCACCATCTCTAATTTCCTTTGCATCTAAAACTAAATTAGCCAAGGTTGCTTAGTCTTGACTCCTACAAGTTGCATACTAAGGACCAAATTTATTTTTCTCTTTTTCCCTTTCTCTTTTCTTTTATTAATATAAATGATGTCTAATTAATAAAGACTAATTAAAGTTACTTAAACATATAAATAGTCAACAAATTGCAAGAAAAATGAAGTAAATAAATTAAACCAACATAAAATGAAGGTGGAGGGACTTACCTGAAACAAGGCAAAATGTTGAGGGCGTTTAGAGTAATTAGTCCGCCACAAATTGAGTGGGTCGCCATACGGGTCAAGACGCGGGTCGGTGGGCCAGTTCGGGTCGCTCCAACTCACTTAGTATAAATAGCCTCTTCCTCCTTCAATTTTGCTCATTTTTCATTTTTCTCTCTCTCTAAAATCCTAAACCCTCTAACTTCTATCTAGAAAAAACACCTATAACCCAAAAACTAACCCCAAAATGAATCAAAATGCCCCTTTTGTCAAGAACACCAAGAACAAACATAAAATTTCCAACTTTTTTCTCCAAAAAAAAATATCAAACAAACCTTTTCACCAAGAACATCAAGAACACCTTAAGAACATTCAACCCAACCCGGAAACCGACCACCGCCAGCCACCACTTCCGCCGCCGGTCACCGCCGCCAGTCACTTTTCCGGTCACCGGGAAATTCCAAAAAAATTCACCAAAATCTCCTTTTTTACTCCCAAATCCAAATCTAACCTCAAAATCACCAAAATCCACCACCAAACTCTTAGATCTACACTAACCCGAAGCCCTTTTTTGACTATTAAATTCCATTTTTTTATTTATTCCGAAAATAAGAAGAAAAAAGTCTTTTTTTTGTTTTAGAGACTAGACAACCAATGACAACATTTTTTTTGGCTTTTTGGTTTTTTTTTTGTTTTTGAAAGTGAAATGAAGCAAAATGGTTTGTTGATTTTTATGTGCTATGTTGTATTTTTTTTGTTCCCCTGTGATTTTTTTTTTGTTCTCCTCCCTTTTTCCTTTGAAAAAAATGAAACCTTTTATAACCGAATTCAATCCTCTTTGCAAGATTCCTTTTTTTAGACTCATTTGTTTGTTTGTGTTTGTAATTGTGGATTTGGTTTTGACTTAGATTACCCCTTAGTCTGATCTTGACTGTGTTTTTTGATCTCCTGTTTGCATATGCCTGCTTTAAATCTTTGCTCATCATTTGGTCTAGTGGTACATGCTGTTAGTGGTGCATGCTGTTGCTAGAGTATACTGCTGCAGTCCAAGATTTTTCCTTTTCTCTTTCTTTGTCTTTATCTTCTGATCCACTTAATGTTGATTTGCATGAGACAAAAGCATGGGATGAGGGGAGAGCGTGTTGTCTTAGCTGCCTTAGTCAGAACATTTTTTTTTGGTTATGCCTTTTTTTGTTTTGTTTTTTTATGTAAAATACATAAATACATAAATAAGTAAAATGGGCTTTTTGTCTTTTCTTTTTGTGCATGACCCAAATGCCATTAACTCAAAAGAAAGAATTAAATTTGCTAACAAGGCCTCAATGGGTCATCCCCAAATAATGAAAGGTTCAATTAAATGAGTATTGGCCCAGATCATGTTAATGAGTCCAAAACAAAGGAATGAGATAGAATTTTAAAAGAAACTTGGTCCTAAAGCCCAAAACGAAGAGGGTGAGAGAAAAGAAGCCCATTTCAGTAAGTAAAATTTTTCAAAGTCGCTTGTAATGACCCTGAGTGCAAAATTGGGTGTCTACAGCGGGTGAAGTAATCTACAAGCATTGTATTATTTACGCTTCCGCAAAAGGTAAGTCTGAGAACTTATCTATCTTTTTAATTACTACAAAAACCAACACGAAACCAACAGGATTTTCATCCCGACTTTCCTCCTCTCTCACCAGGTCTGTATCATGCACAATTGAATCATCATGAAGGAAAAAATTCCAAACATGAGACCAAACAACCGCTGCAAAATGACACTCCTTAATGGCATGAAGGCTGGATTCAACATCATCTCTACAACGAGGACATATTCGATCAACATCCAACCCTCGGAAATGCAAATTATCCATAACCGGCAGAGAATTATGGAAGAGCCACCAAGCAAAAACCCGAATTTTTGGTGGTACATCAGCCCGCCATATCTTCCTCAATGCAGCTTTATCATCAAACTCATCATCTAAAGCGATCAAAGGATCATCATTTTGCATTTGCTGCAGGAATCTATAGCCGCTACGAGTTGCATACTGCCCAGAATTATCGAAATGCCATATTAAAACATCCCCCGACAGCCTAGTACTTAGTGGAATTTGGAGAATAGCTTCTGCCTCTTGCGTGTTGAAAGAATCCATAATTATATCGTAGTTCCAGCAACCCCAGTTATCACTAATCAAATACGAAACAAACAAGTCATCAGGCAAAACTGAGCTTCCCGATTGCGGTGTAAAGTTAGCAATTTTGGGAACCCATCTATCATGAAATACTTTAATACTGTGCCCATCACCAACCCTCCACCTAAGACCTTGTGAAAGCAGCTCACGTCCTTTACATAAACTCCTCCAAGTGAAAGAAGGCTGCCATCCAACCTTTGCCTCAAAAAATGAGCACCGATGAAAATATCTAGCTTTCAAGATTCTAGAAATCAGGCTATTTGGATTTTGTAGCAACCTCCACCCTTGTTTTGCAAGTAAAGCCATATTGAAATCCTCCATATCTCGAAACCCCATTCCGCCAAGATCTTTAGCTACACACAATTTCTTCCAAGCTAGCCAATAAATGGGACGTGTATCCATATCTTGTTTCCACCAAAATCTACTGAGCATACTATCAATTTCATTGCAAAGGTTCTGAGGAAACACAAAAACATTCATTGCATAAGTGGGAATAGCCTGTAAAACTGATTTGATCATTACCTCTCGCCCACCTTGAGACAACCATCTCACATTCCAGCTTTCAATCTTTTTTGCTATCCGCTCTTAGCAACTTAATTAATTAGTTTGATGGTAATTGCTAAGGTAGCAGACAATTTTGTGAGAAATTTGTGTAAACAAGACCGAGAAAGAAAATTAAACCCAATATTTGATGAGAATAATTGGGAAAGTAGAATCGTCATGGAATTGATGTTTACAACGTTCCCCTTAACCATACTAGATCCATGCCACTCACTATGTGAGTGTAGAAATAAAAAAAGTAGTTTATAGTAGTTTTCTTTTTTGGCACATTTAAGTTAGTAGTTTTTTTTTAAAAAAAATAAATATTATATATATCCTTGGTGGTTTTATTTTCAAATGGGTAGTTTTTATTTTTGCTTTTTAATGTTTTAAAAACTGAGTTTTTATATATATCCTTGGTGGTTTTATTTTCAAATGGGTAGTTTTTATTTTTGCTTTTTAATGTTTTAAAAACTGAGTTTGTGTCTGAGCCAACTCATGACACAAACTCAGGACTTCACATTATAATTAGTATAGATAGTCCAAAAATTAACATTTGACTTGTCATGGTCGCGTGATCTTTGATGGCCTAAACAGATGACGAAGCATATATTGCGGTATTGATATTAATTTATTTGGCCAGGCATGCTGTTTGGTCGTGGAGAAGGAGGTCGACTTACTACTTTATGGCTCACTATTCTCATCCCTGAATCTGCAAATTATAGTATAAAACACAATCAATGTTATGCAAAATGGAGAAAAGAAGAGGAGACTTTAGCTGTATGATACGAACCAGCAGAAATAATGGGAACTTGGCGTATGGCTGAGCAGACGCAATTAGAATTAGGAGCTTGAATATTAGACGGTAAAAGAAATGCAAAGCCATTACATTTAGCTTCCAATCACAACTTACATTTGAATCTCTATACAGCTGCATGAATATACATATATATACACTCCTCTAGCTAGAGAGGAAGAAGTCTGATGCGCCCAAGACTTATCATGGAGGGAATGATGCACCAAGGACTTATTATGGACTCAAAGACAAGCATGGAGAGCATGGAAAGGACGTGCAAGGGCTGCAAGGGAGCATGAAGATGCATGAAGATCATGGAGATATCATTGAGCATGTTCCAAGCACAAAAAAGATGTTATTCGATCCATTGAAGATGCCTAATGGTTCAATGACAAGATCAAGAGCTAAGAAATTCAAGGATGCACTATTGGGCCTTGATCAAAGTCATCTTGATGATATGAAGACCATTCAAGTTCAATTGAAGCGTTTTGATGATGATTTAAGCGAGAAAACACCAATCAATTACAAGTTCATCACTTTGCTTGCTATTGATTCTATATGGTTGGATTGACATCATGGCATTAGCCCATTAGTTTTAATTTGCTTTGTTTGGGCTTAATTCTATCTTAAATTAGCTTATTTTTATGTTTGGATGTTATTTGGGTTGGGCCTTGGTTGACTTAAGTCCAATCCTTAGCTATTTTTCTATTGGTTGTATTTTTGGACAGTTTCTAGAAGGTTCTTTTGTGTAGCGTTTATAGTTGGACGAAAATTAGGGTTTTAGATTAGATTATGCGTTGGTCTTGTGCCTATATAAGGGCACCAATACCTCTTGTAAACACAAGTCAAGTTATCAATAAAATTGAGAGGTTTATTCACCCATATCGATTATTTGGCTTCATTGTTCTAGTTTGAGCAAACTTAGGGTTCTTCAATCTTGTAGAGTCCTAGCAAACAATTAGGTTGTGATTGCTTAATTGTTTGTGAATCTTGTGATCTTAAGTGTTCAATTGCAGGTCTAATTAAGAGCTTAAGGCCGACGAACGAAGAAGAAGACTAGGTTAGGTTTATCGAATTCTACAAGTCTAGAGGTTTTGGTGTTTCAAGTCGACTTTGGTGGCTATTCAAAGGTGGATTCAAATTAATTGATAAGAATCTAGTTGTGTTAGATTCAAATCCACCTTTGAATAGCCACCAAAGTCGATTTGAAACACCAAAACTTCTAGATTTGAACACTTAAGATCACAAGATTCACAAACAATTAAGCAATCACAACCTAAGTGTTTGCTAGGACTCTACAAGATTGAAGAACCCTAAGTTTGCTCAAACTAGAACAATGAAGCCAAAAAATCGATATGGGTGAATAAACCTCTCAATTTTATTGATAACTTGACTTGTGTTTACAAAAAGTATTGGTGGCCTTATATAGGCACAAGACCAACGCATAATCTACTCAAAAACCCTAATTTTCGTCCAACTATAAAAGCTACACAAAAGAACCTTCTAAAAACTATCCAAAAATACAACCAATAGAAAAATAGCTAAGGATTGGACTTAGTCAACCAAGGTCCAACACAAATAACATCCAAACATAAAAATAAACTAATTTAAGATAGAATTAAGCCCAAACAAAGCAAACTAAAACTAATGGACTAATGCCATGATGTCAATCCGGTCATCTAGAATCAATAGCAAGTAAAGTGATGAACTTGTAATTGATTGGTGTTTTCTCGCTCAAATCATCATCAAAGTGCTTCAATTGAACTTGAATGGGCTTCATATCATTAAGATGACTTTGATCAAGGCCCAATAGTTAGAGCTGTCAAAAGCTGACCCGACCCCGAGAACCCGCCCAACCTGATTTGACCAGAAAAAGTAAACGACCCAAATCAGCCCGACCCGAGACCCGAATGACCCGCAACCCAGATGACCCGAGACCCGAATTACCCGTAACCCAGATGACCCGAAACCCGAATGACCCGTAACCCAGATGACCCGAAACCCGAATAACCCGAGAAGTTCACCCGAATGACCCGATAATATTATAAACTAAAATTATCTTTTATTCAATAAGATTTATAATTTTACTTATTCTAAATCATCATTTATTCAATACAATTGATATTATTGTTATAATTTTACCTATTATAAATCATGATTAAATTTGCTAAAATTCATTATATGAACAACCACTAAAATTAAATCAGTTATATGAATAATTTATGATAAATTTATAATTAGTAATTTATTTTTTTAAAATAATGAATAAATAATAATACTTACTTGGTAATTTCTTGGTGATTTTATCTATTGGATACTACGACTGTACTATAATCTAGCTGGTAAGGGTTGTAATTCTATTTTCATTATTCATGGATAGTTATATTATTAATTAATATATAATAATAATTGAAGTAATGAAAAAATATAAATTTAGATATTACTTAACTAATATTTTACTTATAATAATACACTGTTAATAGTGTTTTTACTTTTTATACGGCTTAAAATGTTGACATATACCCCACCTGATAATTAATTATGTATTTAATATTCAAAATCTACCTCACCTGATAATCAAATATGTATTTAATATTCAAAATTAATATCTAAGGAGACACATATCAAGTATTTTATCCTTTAACCTCGCATATGCAGTATGCTAAACTTCGTTGATAATAGATTGTCTAATGTTTCTACTTGTTTATAAAATAAATCGAATAATAAATATATTTAAAAAGTTGAGTATTGAAAATTAAGAAAATTCAATGCTGACCCAATTGACCCGAAATCCGAGTGACCCGAAGTTAAAATCTGAACCCGCCCAACCCGAGACCCAGTAGACCTGAAACCCGAATGACCCGGAACCCAAATGACCCGAGACCTAAATGACCCGAAACCCGTATGACCCAAGACCCGAATGACCCGAAACCCAAATAACCCGAACCCAGATGACCCGAAAAAACTACATGACCCATTTGACCCGGACCCAGATAACCCGAACCCAAACCCGCCCAACCCGCCCATTTGACACCTCTACCAATACTGTATCCTTGAATTTCTTAACTCTTGATCTTGTCATTGAACCATTAGGCATCTTCAATTAATCGAATAACATCTTTTCGGTGCTTGGAACATGTTCAATGATGTTTCCATGATTTTCATGCATCTTCATGCTTCCTTGCAACCCTTGCACGTCCTTTCCATGCTCTCCATGCTTGTCTTCAAGTTCATAATAAATTCTTGGCGCATCATTCCTTCCATGATAAGCCTTGGACGCATCAAAGTCGCTCTTTTAATTAACGGTAAAGTTATTTGTATATTTGTTTCTAGACTACATAACATTTGACTATGACAAGTCAAAAAGTAAAAGAAAATATGTATATTTTAACATATACATAATTTAACAAATTATGCATAATTTAACATATACATATTTTACCGTTAATTTCACTACGACAAATTATGTATATTTTTTTAAAATGAAAATTTAAAAAAACATAGGTAAAAGGCTTCAAATACATGTCAAAATATTAAATTTTAAATTAACTTATTAGACGATACAATATTTTTCTCATTTTTTTTTCTTTCTTTTATATTACTTTTTTGATTTTTTCTTTCCCCTACTGCTTCCACGTAAAGTTGTTGATTTCGTACCGGTACCGGGTTTCCGCCCGGTATACGCCATTAATCATCAAACCCGGTACCGGTAGGCTAAATGTTTCGTATCGCCTAATTTTTCAGTGATTTCGCAATTGTTCCGGTGGTTTTGCTATGTTTCGTCTGTTTCGGCGAAAAATTAAGTTTCGGCAGGATCTCTAGACTTCGAGGTCGTCGATGAATTTCTGAGCTTTTTCTATCGAAATCTCGAACTCAGGTCGACATTCCAAGAGGCTGCTACTCCAGTTCTCTGTCTCGTTTGAAATCTTACCCTTTTCCGTTTTGTTTAATGAAGAAGACGATAGACTACCTGTAAACGACGCCGCATCAAGTAAAGGGAGGAAAACAATTTTAATTGCTTAGGGGTCGTTTGGCATCGCTTTCGTTTTTCTGTTTTTTGTTTTTGTTTCGTTTTCGTTTTGTTTTTGTTACGCTGTCAATTTTTTGAAAACAGAAACATGTTTGGATACATACATTTTTGTTGCATGTTTTTAAATAAAAAGTAAAAAAAATTGGTGAAAAAAATATTTCTGTTACTGTTCATCAATGTGTTTCTGTGTTTTGAAAGTGTTTTGGAAAACATGAAAACACAAAATTCTTGCTTCCACTTTTTTCCAAAACACTGATTCTGTTTCCAAAATTTTTGAAAACAGAAACAGTCTGCCAAACATGTTTTCACTATTTTGTTTCCAAAAACAGGAAATTGGCAACAAAAAAACAGAAACAAAAACAATACCAAACGGACCCTTAATAACAATTGGGCCGAGTTTAGGCTATAATAAGATTTTGGATTTAAAAATAAGTGCAGCCCAAAAGACAATTATTGGTATATACATGTATATTTTTTATATTCCTCAATATATATATATATATATATATATTATTTATTCTATATTCTTTATTCTATAATTCTATTTATTCTATTATAGAGAATAAATTTTTGATTTTCTATATATATATAGATATATATTATATATATATATTATTTATACAAAATAAAAATTTATGAATATATATATATATATTTATTTGAATCCGAAACATCCGAAATATATGACCGAAACAATCGAAACTGGCACATACCATTTCTTTTAAAGAAAACCGAAACATGGTCCACTACGAAACTAACAACCTTACTTCCACGGCCAACATCCCGACTCCAATTAACTTCCATCAACCCCCAAAAGATCAACCAAAAATTAAACTTCAAACAAGTTTATTAAAATGGGCAAGTCCTCATAATTGAATCGAATAATGAGTGGAGCATATGCAATTCTACAATTTAAAACAAATTACCATATTATTTTTTGTCCTTATACCAACGAAGAGGAGAGAGATTGGGAGGGAAGGGGAGATTAAGTAGTGGTGGGAGCTGCGGCAAGATAATTTTAGGAATGAGGAGTACTAGGGATTCTAATGACGGATTTGATGGGGATGTTGATCTGGTGAAAAAACTATTACAAAGTCGAAGCCATTAGAAAGAAAATTTCTTGAAAGAGATGGAATTGATATTAATTTGATTGGTGTTCATTCAAAGTAAGAACCGTTCACCGTTCATGATGGGAGGATCGATAGAATTTAAGAAAAAGAAAGGAAAATGGAAAATAGAAAATAAATGTGTGCCACGTGGAAATTACATGGCATAGGACAAGTCAAAATTAGCAGCTGTGTCATTAGCTGTTAATTTTTAACGGTAGGGTGATCAAAAAATCAAATTTTATATAGTTAACTGACTAAATCATTAATTTTTATAACTAGGTGACTAAAACAGAAACTAATTAATACTTAGGTGACTATTTGTGTAATTTATTTTATTAGCTCTTTGGTCAAACTTTTTTAGACTGGAAAAAAAAGCCGCGTTTTCTTCAATTTTCTCGTATACATGCATCTTTGATCTTTTAGTAAAGCGAAACAGCATTAGATTCTCGATTCATATTTGTTTGAGATAATAAGAGGGAATTACTTATGGGTGTAAATAATAAAGCTTTCCCTCCTTAAATTATTATTATATGAAAAATTATTGGATCTTCAAGTACCGATCAATGTAATATGGTACACTTTCACCAAAAAAAATGTAATATGGTACACTGAATTAGAAAAATGTGCAAAGCAAAATTAATTACTATCCAATTTAATTTGATATCTTCTAATGTACTTCTATAGTAATTATAATATAGTAATTTCCAATTCTATGAAGTTCATACTTCAAAATGCTTTTCTCGTAAGTGAACTGAAATTGATGATCGTAAGGGGTTTCTTTGTTTCTTTTCTTCTTTTTCATGTGGAAAGTTGACATTATATTTATATGCATTATCATTCCAGCAATCCCTTACTCATTGTTATGTAGTAAAATATATTAAATTAGGTCAAGTAGCCAAACTTTATATTCTTCTCCTTTCACTTTCCGCCTTCTTAGTTTGACCACGAGGTACTATTCACATTTGCTAGACGAAGTCATGTCTTTCTTTTAGAAAGGTCATAAACATGTTACAATTAAAAACGCCTACGTACAGTACCAAATATGGAATAACTAAACACGATTATTGTGACAGACTTATTGCTCTATATATAAACGCGATTTCAACGAATAAAAGAAGGAAAACCTTTTCTCAAAAGACAAAAGCTGTAATTGGAAAGGCTGAAAATTAACAAAAATGGCTTTGCATTTCTTTTGCCGTGTTCTCATTCTAGTACTCGTGTTAAGCACTTCTGTCTCAGCCATTCGCCATGTTCCGATTAATGATGCTGGTATGTATTGCAGAACCCAACCTCGCACTTAATTATATGCTTCCATTGTCTTTTTATTCTTTTTTTTATAAAGAAATGCTTCTATTGCATTTAGTTTTCTTTCTTTTCTTTTTTTTTTCTCTTGTACGTAAGAGCACCAACTGGCAACTGCATTATATAAGTAGAAACGTTAACATCATTATTTTGTACTTTAGAATGAGCGAAAATAAACATGTTTTTTGCTTTGAACTTATGCACTTCCATGTGCTTTTTTATCATTAAATTGACTTTGAAAAAAAATAAATAAATAAACATGTTTTAGAAGAAAAATTACTTCATGACTTACGGTATCATGCTCATTGTCCCCCCTAAACTTTCACAATATTGACATTTTCCCCACTAAACTTTTAATTTAAAATTTTCACACCCTAAACTATCAAAATCGAGAATATTTATCTTCGATCGTCAATTGTTCCGTTAAGTGGCCGGAAAATGCTGACATAGTATAAATTATGCCACGTCAGCAATTTTTTTGGCCAATTAAAGCTAGGAACTGTGTAGGAACTGTGACAATAAGGAAATTGTCCAAATTTTGATAATTTAGAACGGTGAAAATTTCAAACTAAAGTTTAGGGATTGGGGGGGGGGGGGGACTTTTCATGTCTAGAGTAGAGATATTTATGGGCATGGGTCAATCGGCCGATCCTTGCGTGGTTTTCATCTAAAAGCATAGATTACCATACCTAATTGACCCGGACATGAAAAGAAATCATTATACCAGAAGTATAAATCCATGAATAAGAGGAAGTCATATAAAATAAAATGTTCGGGTGCTTTACTTTATTATTTTCCAAGTACATAACGTGACATATGATTTTTTTAATATGGGAATTTCGCAGATTCAAAATTGAGCATAGTGAGCCATAAAGCCAATCTAGTTCGACCTCCTTCTCCACGTCCAAACATGACCTGATCAACCACCGCGCCGTCGATGCTAGTTTTCCAACGGCATAAGTCCTATTTTGCCTCTTTAACTTATATTAGTTGGATGCTTTGCCCACTGAACTTTAATCTTGGATAAATTGCTCCATGAACTATCAATTTTAGCCTCTGTTGCCCCCTCACTAACGGACAGTTAGTCACGTGATCCCACGTGACTAACGGCACCGTAATACGGCTGAGAGTTTAGGGGTCAAAACGTCCAAAATTAAAGTTTAGGGGACAAAAACGTCCAAATCATACAAGTTCAGGGCAAAAAGGGTATTAAGCTATCCGATTTGGCATGCCACATCAGCGTCGTTACGGCGCCGTTAGTGAGGGGACAACGGAGGCTAAAGTTGATATTTTATGGGGTAATTTGTCCAAAATTAAAGTTTAGTCAACAAAGTGTCCAATTGGTATAAGTTAAGAGGGCAAAATGGAACTTTTGCCGTTTTATGACCTGCTAACAAAAAAAAGTTGTATAATAATTATCCAAAAAAGAATTTGTATAATTGTTTTTGTTGTCTCATCTCATCTCATCTCATCACCAAGACAATATATGTTTAAAAAATTTAATTACTGTAATAATTTGCAGTTGCAATTCGTTTTTATAAACCACCTACTCAAGACGATCGAATTATTGTGAATTTAATTTCTTTGGACAAAAAATAAATGGTAAATTAATTTTGGATCATATTATCAACAAATTTGTTGGAGCCTTGGATGTTTCTGATATTGCAATATTAATTGTTTTACCTTCTTATATATATATAGCACTACAAGAAAACTGTGGATTTGCGACCGGTACGTTTGCGACGACCATGGCTGTCGCAAATTTGAGACCGACTTTGCGACCATTTGCGACGAAACCTGACGACAGCGGTCGTAAATGTCGTCGCCAATGCGTATAAAGGGAGAGTGGTTGCAGCATCGTCGCAACATTTTGGCGCGCAGAACCGGCATCGCAATTTTGGTCACAAAAGTTTGGCGCGCAAAATCATCGTCGCAAGCCGTCGCAAAATCACTATTTTCCGGTTGCAAATTTGCCACTACTAATGTCGTGGCACATGTCGTCGCAAAGTTTGCGACAATTTGACACAACTTGCAACGGGAAAATAATTGGTAAAATAAAGTAAAAGTCATTTTGGATTGCGATGGGGTTTGCGACCACCGTTGCGACGCTTAGGCAATACTTGTCGCAAAGACGTCACAATAGCCGTCGCAAGTTAGGTAATTAATTTATTTGGGCAGTTGGAATTTTAATGAGCGGTCGCAAATCCGTCGCAAGAGCCGTCGCAATTGCGCGATTTTCATTAATTTTTGGTAGTTGACAACGTCTTATTTTTAATGAGGGTCATAAATACATGATTTTTAGGTGAAAACCATTTTTATCAGCCGAGTTTATTCATTTGAACATCATTTTTTTTTAAGTTTCATGTTCTTCTTCATAAAAATTTCAAGTTTTTGTGTTTATGGTTCCTCAATCATTCCACCATGTTGATTTGATGCGTTTATAGCTTTGTTCTTCGTGGATTTGGGTTGGTATGATGACTCTCTCTCTTCCAAAAGTCTTTTTTTTGGTTTATTATTGTTTTTCTTGTTGTAATTAACTATATATATATATATTTAATTTGCGATTTTATGTTCGGGTTGTGTGGAATTTAATTATATTTTTATTATTTTATGTTTATTGTGATTTATGTTATGGGTGTTGTGTGGAATATTAAGTTATATTGTATAATTGTTATAATAAGTAGAAAAATTGATATTATGTGAATGTGAGTTGGGTTTAGAGTATTTTGTAAGTACTAGACTTAATTGCAAATTTTATTGGGTATATATAATGAAATGTAGCTTATATTAATTTGTCTAATTTGATTTCAGTGACAATGTCGTTAAGAGCAACTAGAAATTGGATGTATAATAAGAATCTGCCTAATCGTAGAGGACTGACTGATGAGTTTATTGCGGGTGTGAAGGAATTTGTTCAATTTGCAACCACACAACATGACCAAATGGATGGATCATTGATTAGGTGTCCATGTAGGAAATGTGATAATTTGCGATTTCTTATGGTAGATGTTGTGACTGATCACTTGTATCGTAGAGGATTTACAGAAAATTACTTTAATTGGATTTGTCATGGTGAAGCACAGTGGGTTGAAGAACATTATGTTGTTGATCAATTGCCGAATCAGACAGATTTGTTGGGTGCTAATGAGCAAATGTATTCAAATCAGGACTTTAGGGAGCTTGATGACACCGGTCCTAATTTATTTCCGCATTGGGAGTCTAATCAGTTTGCTTGTCAAGAAAAAGCAGGGCCAAGTTGTCAACGATCGTATGATGAGGCACAATCACCATTTGAGGAGTCAGTTCCTAATCCTGTAAATGATGATGTAACAACTTTATGTGATAAATTCTTTGATTTGCTTAAAGATGCGGATGAACCTTTGTATAGTGGATGCGAGACCTACACCCAATTGTCTATGGTTGCTAAGATGCTAAGTATCAAGGCTGAGAACAACTTATCAGAGAGTGCATTTAATCAGTTTGCTAGAGTATTGAAGGATTCTTTGCCTCGAGATAACAGCTTGCCGGATAATTTCTATGGATATAAGAGGTTGATTCGAGAGTTGGGCCTACCAGTGGTTAAGATTGATGCTTGTAGAGATGGGTGCATGTTATTTTGGAAAGATGATGCGCATGAGGAGTTTTGCAAGTTTTGTAAGTTGCCGAGGTTCAAACAGCGTACTCGAGGAAGAGGAGATAACCCAAAGCGTAAAAGGGTTGCACATGCAATACTGAGGTACTTGCCACTGACTCCAAGATTGCAGAGGTTGTATGCTTCAGAAGTCACTGCATCACATATGACTTGGCATGCTTCTCACCAAACAGATGAGGGGTTAATGTGTCATCCTTCTGATGGTGAAGCGTGGAAACAGTTTGATATGAATCATCCTGACTTTGCTTCAGAGCCTCGCAACATTCGGTTGGGCCTTTGTGCAGATGGTTTTTCCCCCCATAGTCAATACGGGCAAACTTATTCATGTTGGCCGGTGATTGTTACTCCTTACAACCTTCCTCCAGGTATGTGCATGAAGAGTCCGTATATGTTCCTATCTTTGATTTGCCCTGGACCTAAAAGTCCAAAGAAGAATATAGATGTCTTTTTGCAACCATTGATTGAGGAATTAAAACAATTGTGGGATACTGGCGAGATGACTTACGATGCTTGTAAGGGTGAGATGTTTAACATGAAAGCTGCACTACTATGGACGGTAAATGACTTTCCTGCTTACGGGATGCTATCTGGATGGAGTACTCATGGGCTGCTAGGATGTCCGATATGTATGGAGAACTCTAAGTCTTTTCATTTGCAGCATGGTAGGAAGGTCAGTTATTTTGATTGCCACAGACAATTTCTACCCAAAAATCATACATATAGAAGGGATAAGTCATCTTTCATTCGAGATAGGATTGAGAGGGATAGTGCACCACCAAGGTTAAGTGGAGATGAGATTTGGAACCGGGTCTCGGAATTTAAAACTGTCATGGAAGACCCTCGAGGCGAGACACCTCAGTATGGAAATGGTCACAAATGGACCAAAAGGAGTATATTTTGGGAGTTATCATATTGGAAAACCAACATGATCCGGCACAATCTTGATGTCATGCACAATCTTGATGTCATGCACACCAATATTATTGTCTTTGGGATCTAGATAGTATTTATGGTTAATGTTTATGGATAATGATACTTTAATGTTTATATTATATATATTATTGTATTTTGGATCTTATTAGTATGCTTTTATTATGATATATATTGATGATATATTTTATTTAAAATTTTCAATTTATTTATTTCCTATCTATAATATCATTGTTTTATTATTTTGATACAAAATAAATAATAATATATTGAAAATCAATTATAATTATTATAATATTTATTTAATCTTATCTTTTGCCACTAGTAGTGGTCGCAAAATTGGTTGTAATCGCCTCAAATATTGCTATCAAAATTGCGACCATGTTTATAACCATATATATTTGTGGTCGCAAAGCACTGTCGCAACATGGTCACAAACGCCGTCGTAATATTATAATTATTGCAACCACTTTTCTAACAAGCTACCATGGTCACGACCTTGCCACGCTATTAGTGGTCGCAAAGGTGGTGGCAAGCAGGTCACATCACAAAACGAATTTGGCGACCATATTTGCCACAACCGTATATGACGTCGCAATATTTGCGACGGATCAGCGATTTTGGTCGCAATAAATTTGCGACAGGGTGAATTGCGACGGCTGATTTTTGGTTGCAATAGCGGTCGCAAGTCCTCTTTTGCAACCACTTTTCGTCGCAATTTTCGGTCGCAATTCCACAGTTTTCTTGTAGTGTAGTAGTACTATGATTAAAACTTTTGTTAATGCCATTAATACCCCCGCCACCATATATAAATGTTTGTTGATGATTGATATTGGGGATCACTAAATACCGCCCCCTTTTACTAGGTACCGTCCCCCCGAAAGACATATTTACCCTTAATGTCATTTTCCTTCAAAACTAAAACTCTCAAATTCTCTCAAAACTCTCAAATCTCAACCTTAATCGTTCAAAACAACATCTACAATCGTGGAGGGGCAACATCGTGGGAGAGGCAAAGGATTTCTCTGCATTCCGGTAAGTTTAATCCGAAAAAAACATTTCAAATGGATTAATTTTAGCCGAGATTTCGGATTGGAGCCGAAATCCCGGCGGCTCGCGACCCGATCGTGACTCACCGTGGCTGGGGTCGCGCGCGACCCGTTGTCGATCGATTGCGAAAAGGTCGCGACCCACCGACGGCGGGTCGCTCGCGACCCGGCCTTTTTTAATTTTTTATTTTTATTATTAATTAATTATTATTATTTTTAGATTATTTTATTATTATTTTTAGATAATTTTTTAAATTATTGAATAATATAATGATTAATTAGTTTTTATAATTATTATTATTATTATTTAATTATGTAGTAATTATTATTAATTGAATTATTATGAAATAGTAAGTAATTATTTAAGTTAAGGATATAAGAGTTAGGATTATAAAGTATTAATATATTTTATTAATTATTAATTATGATTTTATTAATAATTGAAGAGTTATTAATATGTTTAATTATTATTAAATTAGTTAGTTAATTCATTAAATTGGTTATGAAATTTAATAATTAATTAATAAAGTCGTTATTAATAATTTAAGTGATCGGATTAATTATGGATTCTAATTATTAGTTACTATATAATTAAGGATTTTTTTTATTATTTGAATAGAAAAAATTATAAAGAATAAGTAAACATAATAATAGTTAAGTTAATATATTCCTATTAATGGATAATTTATTTCTATTGCTATTATTAATTGTAATTATAAATACTACATGCAGAGAGGAGCCGGGAAACTGATCCCGGGTATTGTTAGACAGTTGAGTATGCGGATGATTCTGGCCCGCGGCACACTAGGAGACGCCATGTAAACGCCTTCGTCCGCAGGGAGAGAGAGGCTGAGAGGCAGCATATAGATCCTTCTCGGGTTGAGGACGAGGACGCTGACGCTGAGAGAGAGGAGGAGGTAGTTGGTCAGTCTACGCCATCTTATGTCGAGGGGTTCGATCCGACATATTCCGAGGAGTCGAGTTGGGATCATGCGGCCCCTGCGGCCCCTATGATTATGAGGGGTAGAGATGACCGTTTTGTTAGTACTGGATCGTCATCAAGTAAAAAGTTTACATAAATTTATAACATTTCAAAATGAATTATTAATTTTAATATTATTTGTTTAAGGGTATTTAGTTTATTTATTGATGTTATAACAAATTCCGGTTATAATAACTTTTTACAAGTTAATTGAGTTATAGTTGCAGGGAGTAGCAAACGCTCAAGGTCTGATGATGATCAGAGCTGGGTAGTTACGGGATTAGTGATGGTTGGCCCTGTAGATGGTAGCGTGATTCTCAGCTTTCTTGGGCACGTAGCCTCTCGTATGTGGATGGGCGAGATGAGAGGGATACTGAAGTGCCAGAACAGATTATCAGTTTATGAGAAGTTGACAGATTGGTATCGGACCATGTCACCGGGAGCACGAGACATGATTGATGGCACCGAGTTGTCGCACCTCCATACGACCATGTTCAGTCACGTTGATACACCACTGATATGTGCATTTGTTGAGCGGTGGCAGCCTGATACGAACTCATTTCACATGTCTTTCGGTGAAATGACCATCATGTTGCATGATGTGTGGCATATTCTCCAATTGCTAGTGGATGGACGTATGATTTCTGCTGATGCTACTATTCCGTCCTTGAAGAGTTCGTGCATAGAGATCCTGGGGGTGACTGAGGAGGAGCTTGAGCGTTACTGGCTGAGTGGCGCTGTCACCGCTGATATGATCAAAACACTGTGCGAAAAGGACCGGGTTGACGAGACTGTGGCTATAGCATGGATGTTGGTGATGGTAGCTTCTACCATGTTTGTGGATAAGAGTGGAAACCAAGTTAAACCGAACTGCCTGCTTGAGTTCCAGGACGGGTTGGAGGATGCTCATGAGTATTCATGGGGATCAGCGACATTAGCTTATCTCTATCGTTAGCTTGGTTGGCTAGTAGAGGAGATTGTCAGGGTCTTGGTGGTTGCCTTACCTTACTGCAGGCGTGGATATACGAGTATTTTCCATGCTTCCGACCCCAGCGTCAGCGCTTGATTGTTGGACCAGATTCACCCCGAGCTTGCACGTGGACTGTCCGATCTAAGGACAGATCACTTGCCCGACTTCACGCATTTCGTGTTTCTCTTGACCAGCTTACCGCATCCGAGGTAAATCATATTAAATTGAAATTATTTGTGAATTTAATATATTACACTATGAATTTTAGTTTTGCTTAATTAGGGACTTATATTTTTAATTTAATTAATATATGCAGGTGATGTGGTTGCCCTATGGTCCCAATCCGAGTTCTTCCACGCGGAGGACCATATTCACCGGCTACATGCGGTATCGGGATATTATTGAGCCATACATGCCTGGTCACGTGTTACGACAGGTGGGGTATGTGCAGGCCATCCCCCCAACCCCCCCCCCCCCCCACGCCCGATAACCAGGCCGTTAAAGGCTATACGGCCTTGGGCTTCGCTGAAGTACAAAGTCGAGCATCCTGATATGATTGTAGCCGACCAGTGGAAGGGCTTCCCGAGTATATACATCCTACCTCTCGGTGATTACATGCCCACTTCTGAGGATCCTTCAACATGTGCTCCTGAGTATCTGACATGGTGCCACAGTCGTTCGCATCCTTGGCTCTTGAGGGACACTCACGCATCTGCATCCCACCCTCGGACTCGTTCGAAAAGTGAATTTGAAACTTGTTTTTTAAGTTGCTTTAAAAAAATACTTTATGGCAATATATTTTATTTCCAATTCCTTTAACTTTTTTTTTTTTGCTATTATGAATTTTTTTAGTGGGTCAATCGCATGAGTCAATGGGGGGAGGAACATAATCAGAGAGTTAGAAGTATTTGATCCAGACAAGGCGGCGCAACATGCAGCTGCTTTGGAGCAGATGATGGAGTGGAATTTGGCCCAATGATTAGTATTTTAATGTCTTGTATTTTAATTTGTTCAATATAACATCTAAATATTTGTATTTGTAAATGAGGATCATTCTGGTACATTATCAACACATGCATTAAATCAAATTGCACAAGTTATTTTTTTTATTGATGATTCCTTTATAGAATTTTCACTAGGTAGGTTGCACGGGTCATGTCATTAATATTTCGTTTTAGTAATCTAAATAAAAAGATTAGACCAACCAAAGAATCTATATTGGAGAAATTTACATAACGTTAATTTTATTGAAGAACATAGAAAAGAAAATTTAGACTCAATCTCCAAAGAAATCTTCTCTCCAACAAGAAAATAGTTATGAAGAGAAAAATTAGTAGAAATAATCTTAAAAGTCTGTATATATAGGGATACAAAAAGTCTACTAGTTTGGAGAAATCGGGGACAAAATCGGAAAATTAGGAAAAAAAGCTAAAAATTCCGTCAGGG